>LPNX010179437.1:14315-72434 GCA_001517045.1 Pseudotsuga menziesii | reverse complement strand
AAAATTAATCAATATTATTTTATTATTTTAACTATTATTTTATTATTTTCCTTAGGAGGCCCATTTTAGACCCCAAAATTCCTCTAATGACAGTTTCATCGATAGGTGAAGCTTCTAGTTTCATCGCAATTTCCAGAGCCTCACTCTGTGTCGCAATCTTTTGTTGCATTAATCGGTGTTGAATATGAGAGACCAATGCTGCAATGAATAATTATTTATGTTGGACATCAATCATATCGAAGTTGATCTATGCCATTAGCATCATAAACCTCTGATTAAAGTCCCAAACCATATCATTAGGTAATTGTTTGATTTCCTTCAACTCTATGATGTACTGTGCCTCAGATTTTGGTTTCTTGAATTCTTCAAGCAGTCCCTTTGGAATCTCATCCAAATTCTTCACTGCAGTCCCCTACAACATGTATGAATATCATGTACCAATCGAGCACATGACCCTAACGGGTGGTCTCTAATTTTCCTTTCTTTATATCCTCGTCGGTAGTCTGTCTGGTAGTCCAAACTGCCTCACATAAAAACCAATATCGTTATGGGTCATCAGTGCCATGTCCATGGAATATAGGTAGCTTCATATCATCTCCTTCCATCCAGTACTTTCTTCTTGTAGATGTTGCTTTACTACTGGATGCCACTTGGAATGTTAGACACATCAACATAGATTGCATATATTTTCTTGATGGTGGAGTAGTGTGTGGAGGTGTGGACATGTTGTTGCTGGGGTTTGATCTTGTTGCTACTCTAGCCATAGCTTGGGTTTTCTCATCCTCTTCGTCATTGTAGGGTCACTTCGTGCCATTTGGTTGTACTTCATGGTATTGCATTTTGATCACAATAGAACCTTCCCCTTCCTTTACCTATTTTCTACTCAGAACTTTTCTCCTCCCCTTGTACAAGCACTCTCTTCCTCGGCTCCCCTCACAGTCTTGTCAAAACTTACACCCATATACCCTTTATCTTTCCATTCATCGCCCTCCCTTCTATTGTGGTGTTCATAGACTCCACACACCATAGTTTTACTACTTGAGGTGTATCTTTAGTATTCCTTTTTCCCAAACAAGCATCTTGATCGACAATTGTAGAGACAACAAGAACCTACCTCATGGTCGATTGAAGAATTCTAGTTCTGCTTCATTGTAGGACTTGTTGGTGTCAACCGTGAACTCAGTGATGTATCATTCTAGAATACTGTCCAACCAAACTTTGACATCCCACGATGTGTTATTGTTAGTTTCTTTGAGTTCTTGAAATAGATCAGGGATCCATGACATTGGATCTCCTCCCTAGAAGTTGCACTTCCTCTAGGTGAATCATGCCAGACACTCGTAGAGTATGATGAGAAACTCATATAAAAACCATTTGTGAGGACCATCGTGAATGTATCTCACCAATAATGCATCTGTCATCAACTTTGGATTCTTATTCTCAACTTCAACGAACTCTTGTAGTATTAGGTAGAACCAATCTTGGATCTCTTGTTTCATTAGATGCCACAACATATGCTCCTCTTAAGTCACAACGAGGTCTCAGCACTGAAACCATTTCTTAACCAAAGGCTCATGGACATGGTTTCTCACTCTATTGATGCCCAAATAGCATGATATCCCTGGGCACTCTCCTAAATAGGTTTCACCCTTCCCAGAAACACCCATCGAGCGGATGAAGTCTCACCTGAGATGTATATTCACCGCCTTTATCTATTCTAAGGGTTCCAATATTGAGACAAGTTTCATTTTGAATCCACAACTGAAAATTTTCTGAATGTATCAAATTCTTGATATTTTCTTTTAATAAATAAACCTAGATCATCCTTGTAAAGTTATCAACTAAATTCATTATATATTTGTTTCCATTTTTTGATGGAACATGCATAGGACCACATAAATATCAGTTAATAAGGACAAGATTTCTAGAAACTCAAAACATAGAATCATGGAAAGGTTGTTTACTATGCTTGCCTAAAATACAAGCATCACGTCGCAAAAGATGTCTTGGAATTGTAGGAATCCCTTGAAATCCTTTATTTTTCATACTTATGACACTATCATAATCCATATGACCAAATCTGGCATGCCATAACAAGCTACAAGACAAATTATCACTATGTTGAGCCAAATTTGCAGAATTTTGTGAGTTGGTTGTGGTACCATTTAAATTTTAAAGTTTCTCATCTTCCACTCCAGCCATTGGAATCACATTATTATAATTTCTTCTAATCTCAATGAAACCATCAAACATATGTATTGAGTGACCTTGATGTCTAATTCGAACAAGAAATATTATGTTTCTCTTAAACTGTGGAACATGAAGAACATCAAAAAGTATGTAATTAACAAATACTGATAATTTAAAATAAACATATCCAATTCTTGAATATTTTTAACTCAGACTTATCTTACAAATGTACTACCCAATTAATTTGATCACTAAATGTATCAAAGAAGTCTTTTCTAAATGTGATATGGCATGTGGGTCAAGTATCTAAAAACCAAATGTCATTCCAAGAAAATGAAGTACTAAAACATTCTTCAATTCCAATATTAGAATGTGCAATAACATAATGTCCATATTCAAAAGGGTTATCTTTATCATTTACTTTATCTTGTATTTTCTCTTTCCTGTTACCAATTTCCCCCTAAGACGGTCTACAATAACTCACGGTATGAACATATTTTCCACATCTATAATGTTTGTCCTCTACCTTGACCTTTGATTCTATTTTCATCCTTTTCAAATTATTCTTTTCATTTGTGTCATCTTTGTGCAAGACACAAAGTTTCTTTAGTGGGATTAGACTTCTTCCCAAAAGCTTTCTCTCTTTCTGCAATTTTCTCGACAAGTTTTTCAAAGGTCATAGCTTTCATCTGGCTACTAGATTAAAGTGATTATAAATAGTGAGTAGAGGAAGGATAGAGAGATTTAATAAATCCAGTAACTTGAATGCCAACTTTTACATGAGTTGCATCAATATTATGGAAAATAGATCTAATTTTAGAAGCAAGTTTCATTGGATCATTATCTTTTAATTCTAAGTTAAATAATTTCATTCAAAATTGTATAATTTCAAGCTCAGAATGTGAATCATACAAATATTTTAGTTCTCTAATGCTTCCTAGGCACTTTTGCTGGAAACTAAATGTTTACTAACTTCTTCACTTATAGAGGCAATGATCAAGGCATAAGCCTTCTTGTCCTTCTTTTCATAATGGTAAGTCTTTGGTATTAGTAGGTGGTACTGGTGCACTTTAATCCACTTCATCTATTTCATATCCATCTTGATTATCTTCAAAATTATCATTTTCACAAATTCCATCCCACATGTCATTAAAAATAAGGGTAGTTTTAACATTACAAAACCATTCATGATAATTTTCTTTACGAGGAGAAATTATTCCAACTATTGAAATTAATGAATTCATTGAAATTTACTTTGTACAATTTGCAGTCTGATCTTTTCTTTTCCTCTTCGTGGATGTTCTTTAAAATCCTTCTATCTTCTCAAAATACTTCCCCAAATTTTTAAAAATTGAATTTAAAAAAAAACTTGTACCAAATATAAAATACGATGTAGAAACTTTTATTTTCTAAATAGAACTCCCTTCTAAATAGGATTAATCAACAATAATAAATTACATGTGTTAGAAAAAAAGGATTGCAGAGAAATATCAATAAACAATAAATAAGATTCAAATATTAAAACACATTACAAGAGAGACATATATATAGCATATTTCAACCAATATGGGCTGCTCTATACAGAAATTATGAGTCCTTTATTATTATACCATCCAACAAATTGAAGGGATACAACCTGCAACAACCTCGTTGCACCTCATCTTCACTCTCTCACACAATCTTCTAGATTGTTTTTACAATGCTACAATACAATACAATACACAATTGTATTACAATGATTTCCTTTTATACGGGAATTACCATGGGAAAATACCAAAGGTCACCCAATACCATGGTCCTGTAAATTGTTGGCCAACAAAAATCCCAAAAAAATATTTCGTGGCCTTCACCCCCGAAATATTGTTGGCCCCTAGACCCCCGTGGGGGATGATTCCCCCTGACAACCCCCAACTAGGAAGAGTTTACAATATAACTAAGGTACAAACTTGAATACACAAGAATAATTCTATATTTGAGTTTACCACACTTGGTATATCATGTTTTTATGGAGTATCCTTGTCCGTATGCAGAATATTTGGACCCCCTTTTCTCAGTATAACTTTGATGCTTGAAAGAATCCCATTAAAAATTCATATTTAGGGGTATACATGGGTCAACAGCTTACAAACTGCATGTACATGCATCTTGCTCCACTATGACCCACGTACATTGAAAAATGTGCTCAAAACAAAAATATTTGGAGTTCTCCTTCATCAAGTAATGAATAACTTGACTCTTGGCCTTCTATATGCTTAGAAATGCTTTGAATAAAACCTTCACTTCTTATTGAGGTGCTATATATTGAGCTATTTGGAAGCATTAAAGAAGAAGAGAGCTTGTTAGAGCAAAGGACTTTAGTTGATTTGTGGCCCATTCTTGCATACTCGAGTTTGCATCCCTTTATCATTGGAGAACCCATTAGTGCTTTTTCCCAAGCTTTCCTTTGTCTTTTGAGATTGACTTGATATGGAGGATTGAAGTGGTGGAGGCCCAAGTGGAGGACTTGATTTCTCAATTTTTAGGAGGTGCCCACAAAGGTTTTCATTTGTATCCTTGTTCATATTTAATAGAAATATCCATTTCTCATCCATTATATGTGTAACTATGAGTATTTTTATCCGTGGATATAATTTATTTTGATTATATATTTTATTTGTATATGGTAGATTAGGTTGTAAAACTTAATATATATCAATCTTGTATGTTTCGTTGTTGTTCATAATGAAATGTAGGTGTAAGTGTGATTGAAATCTCAACGGGGATCTTCTACGAAGGTCCGTAATAAGGTACAATTCTCATATCTTACTATTAGATTTGTTGTCTCTTTATAATATTGGAAAAGGATTGATTTCTGGTGTCCACTATCATACTTTTTTTTGTGGTCTACCCCAAACCATAGGAATTTTTTTCCGTAAGAGACTTGGGGACTTCACTGGGGAATTTCATTTTTTGGGGGCTTTGGGTGCATAGTGTACATTATTTTCTCTCTACTTCTCTATGTTTATGTGTCACAATTGTGAGTGTGTTAGCCCATTTGTATTACTTTGAAGTGATTTGAGTCTTAGAATACCTTTTTACCACGTATATATTGCTATACATGGGTCATAGAGGTAACAGTCATGTATACATGCAAGCTGCAGTACTTGTAGTCACGTATACACATGGGTTTTCTATGAAGAGTCTCATACATCTATTTTTATGAGTGAGATATTGATGTTTGGGAGATTTTGGGTGTGTTGTCATTGTTTTTTATTCTTCTTGGGTGCTTTTGGTGCTTTTTTACTACTTCTGTGCTGACTAAATACGTCTTTTTCTTTGCTTTAATTTAAAAGTTGTTCTTGTGATTTATCTCCTTTTTGTTTCATGAATAGTGCATTAGGATTCTTGGCCTCAGTGCCTTTCTTGGATTATGTCTAATACTTGTTGCAGGGTCTAGGAGTTTGTAGAGTATGTTTGTTTCATTTTCATATCATTTTAATCAAAATACAAAAATATTTTTACTTTTGACATGTTTTTTCATTATGAACTTGGATTGAAATGGTACGTGCATTAGGTTTTCTTCGATGAAATAGTTTTTAGGATTTCATATAGGAATGATTTCATTGGCATTTGAGAAGAAATTTGTGCATTTCATGTAGTGGCATACTCTTTCTTCATATTTAAATAGAAATTGCACTTGACATTGTTTTCTAGGTTTGCATATAAATTTCCCTACTGAGTCATAATATCACTAGTTGCACTTTCATTACCCTTGAGTAATCACAACCTTAAAATTAACGCTTAAATTAAACTGGATTATGATTTTTATTTTATAGATGTACACCAACAATATTAGGTTGTACAATCTTGGAATAGGTTGTTGTGATTAAATTTTACCAAGACTATGAAAAAAAAAGGGTGTTTATCCAAGTGAGAAGAGAGATCCTTGGTATAATTAGTGTTCTCAAGAGGCCCCTCTTACACAGGATTTAAACATGAGGAAACACACATTTAAGTGGTATGGAAATATCGTTGCCACTTTCTATTGAGCTCCAAATATTTTCCCAGGATATTTTTCGTATCTAGGGGATTTTGAGGTACCTTTGGTGCTTTCGAGCTTCGGTATTTGTTACCTTTCCCATACGATAGATCCCACCAATGACTGTCCACATGAGTATTGGTTATATTTGGGTAACCTTAGTTACCTTACCTAGGTATCACAGGGGGTACTTATAGAGGTTGTTTGGTGAGTTTCTTGGCCAGGTAGGGTTCAAACAACACAGTTACTATATGCGTTGAAGCTAAGGGACACTATAATTGGTTACACGCCTCTGCTTGTAGTGTATGGGAGTCTGAACCGTCTCCTAGGTGAGACATACTTGTTGCATTCAAGGTCTCACTTATCCTCCCTACTGGCTTGTTTTCATATGACTTAGATTTACTTAGTGGTGTGCTCTTTGTGCACTAGCTTTCTTTAGGGGTCGTAATTTTTTGAGTCTTTTTATTTTTGTGGATTAATTGTGGTTTGATATTTTGGTCGTCCACCAATATCAGTGTTTAATAGAACTTTATCCTTGTGTATTTACTCCTCCTTGGAAGAGAACTATAAATTCTAGGAAAAATTTTACACAATGTGATTCACACACTGTTCTCACCATGAGTAATACATTTGAGAACCTAGAGATCGACCCTTCTCCATTGTTTGGAATGGGGAATGCTACCAGTTTGAGACTTGGGACTCTAGTTGACACCAACGCTCATGGGGATGGTACATCCTATAACACACCACTCCAACTTTCATATTTTGTAGCTTCTTACAAGAGTTCTTCCATAGGAACGTCAAGTACTGAGACTCATCACATTCCCTCGAGCATAGGAACTTTTATATTTGGCATGCCATATCTTACCATCATGTCATATACCTTTGGTCCTAGTATTTACCTTAGTTTTATGCCTAGGGTCACTATAGATGCTTTTCTTGATGGTAGATTTCGAAGTGGTCATATTACTCCTTTTGCTCCATTCGTGGGCATATTTTTTCCCAGTCTTAACAGTGGTGTTCACTCCTATGGAAGTGATCCTAAACATGTGAACATTGGAGGAACTGATTAAATTCTGTCTTATGCTACATCATCCACCGCAATTGCTCTATCAAATTCCTTCCTTATGACACACACTCCTCATGACCCACACAGTCCTTCGAGAAGTGGTGTTTCATCTAACCATGTTGTTACCTTGTTAGTTGGTGTTGTTGTGTTGGGATGTTGCATGCCTCATTATTTGTATGCGGTTCAATCTGTTTATCTATCCTATAACTATGTTTATGTGGCACCCCATTCTCAAAATAAGTCAAACTACAATGTTCTGTTCCATCCTTTTATGGGTCATGCAAGAGGGGGTTATTATTTGACTGGAAAAGGAAATGGCCTTTACTACAATCAGGCTTAGATGAGCCAACCTTTTCAGGGAGAGTGGAACCAAATGGTATACCTAGGATCCCTTTCTTAGCTATGTTGAACTTACCTAAACTTTCAAGGTTGACCAATGATATTTTATATCATGATGCGATGTGGATGGTTGTTCTCGCCAAGATTCCTTCGTATATTAGGAAGCTTCAAGGTAACAGTGGTGAGGACCTGGAGAGAATTTAACTACTTTCCACCTATTGTTCTCTTTGAACTCATTGAACCATGACCATGTTTTCCTATGACTATTTCAATGCATGCTCATGTGTCATGTCATGAAATGGTATATAGAGTTTCGTGGGTGGACATATCATGTGTTTAATGTTTTAGCCATGAATTTTCTTAAGCACTTTCAATGATCGGTATGTTATGATGCTGGCACCGAGCTCTTATGGAATTTTCGACAAGATTAATCCATGCACATATTTGACCTAATTTAAGAGTGCCACAAATGAAAGAGGTTGATTAAAGAAAACATTCCACCCGATTTTTTGTTGGAATGGTTTATAAAATCTTTATTTCCCTATATTGTGAAGAATGTTTCATCATCTAGAGTAAAGAATGAGGAGAAGGGTATATTTAGAGATAAGCAGTTAGACTTGATTTATGATCAGTCTAGGATCCTTTATGATATTATCCCTCACACACTATGATCAAACTTTGAACCTAAGTTTAAACCAGGGCCACGTGCCAATGGTATTGTTGGCTTTTCAAGTACTAAGCTTGTAGACCAGGTTTCGAATCAAATGCAAAATTTGTCTATTAATCAGTATGTGATAGGACAAGCTACGTCTTCATTTCATCTCACCCAATTGGTAGATGTTCTCTTGCTACATTCATCATACTGTATGGGTAACCAACAACCTGGAAGGAAGAAAATCAAGGGAAGAATTAATAGAATGGATGGGAATAGGAAGGAGAACTAGAGTGATGATAAGAATGATGATAATGCTGGGGGGGAGGGGGGAAGAAATATAAAAGGAAGGTTAAATTCCCTTTTAAGATTTGTGTGGGAGACCATCTCACATACTTATGTACCCGTATTGATAAGTCCTCGAAGTTCATTGAAAAGAGACCCGTTGTGTTGATTGATCCTTTACATCATAATCAAGATATGGCCTAGAGGAACATGGATTCCAGAAGTACTTCTGGTGGGAGTCAAAACCCACTGAATGTATAATTTGGCCATGTGTGTATCAATATGATGTATGTCACTAATGTTATGACTCGTGCAAAATATTATGGTCAGTCACAACCCAACATGGGTGGAGAGCCTCCACTTCCTCAAAATTATTTCCATATTGATAAGAATGAAGCCATACCTTGCATACATAAGGGTCTTAAAGCACTTGGGAAACAACCCTAATGCTTAAGTCTCCAAACATTATTCTATGCTCAAGGATTTGGATCAGATTCCATGTGTGATGTCCTCTCTTAAAGTTCTTCAGACATGTCCTCCGTAGAGGAAAGCATTGTTGACTACTCTTGGGGTGATTGATCCTAACCCTGCCACAGTAGTTCGATTTAAAACTAATGAGGTCCATCTTTGATTTTATTACCATGTGGGTTTCTTAGTTGATGTGGATTGTCTGAATAACACCATCAATCACACAATTATTGATAAAGTAGTTGTGGGATCTATGATGTACCTAGCATGTTGGAACGTACTTTGCTCACCCATGCTGTCAGAATCTATGACCATGTTGATTTCATTTGATGGAAATTCATTTTTCCCATATGGTATTCTTTGCTCTCTCGAGGTCCAGTTGGGAGGGAAGAATTTGTGAATCGAGGTTGAAGTTGTTGATGCACCCCTTGAAAACAAATTTTCAGTGGGAAGAAATTGATTTTACTCTATGAAGGAGGCCGTGTCTTCCATTTTTATTGTCATTTTCTTCCCTTTTGAGGATCGGATTGTCACGATCAAACAAATTTCATTCGATAATTACAATTCCACCACATTTGTGGAATCCACCATCCCAACTATTAACAATTTTCATCTAACAACTGAGAATATTGGTGTTGGAATGTATCTTTCATTTCTAGGATATTTTAATATTTCAACGATATTTCAGCACCAATCCTAGCTATTGGTTCCCCTCTCAGTAGTGATTCATCGTCGTTGATTTCGGTCCCATTTCACACTATGTATTTGAATGACCCTTGGACTCTCTCTTCTCTAAGGACTTTGGATAAGGACCCTATACATACAAAGATGAAGATGTCCTTTTCTACGACGGAGGTTGCATATGAAGTTGTTCTTGATCTAGTTGTAGACCCTAGTCCTTCCTCTTCATGGACGAAGGAGGAGGATCTCTCTGCACAGACTTCTTGGAAGGTTGCATCATCACGCTCACATGATTTCCTTGATGAGGATATCCCTTGAAAAGAAGCATTTCTCGAGGCCACGAATTTTCCTCAATAGCTTGGGGAAAAGTTTCACCATCACTCTTACTTCTTCTCGGATGTTGAATGATCGAGCATGATGAATTTAGGAAAAAACTTGGCTATAACGTTTGTTATCCCATGGTCCCACTAGGAATTCATGGTGTATATGATGAAGGGAACATGGTGAATCTATCACCTATGATTCCCATTGAAATTTCTCATATTCCTGGTAAGATTGAAAATGTTTACATCGATGTAAATTGTTCTCCTGATTAAATTAAGGCATACACTAAAACTTTTAAATAATTTGGTGATGTTTTAACTTGTTTGTATGATGAGATACCGAGAATAGACCCTAATATTGTTGAACACAAGTTTAAAAGATATCGTAATTCTAAGCCTGTTTGACAGCATTTATGTCTGATGAACCCTCATAAGGAGACCACCATTTAGGCTGAGATAGAAAAGTTACTAAAAGCTGGATTTATCTATTTGGTTCCCTTGAATGAATGGGTATCCAATCCCATTCTGATTGATAAAAGGAAGGGAACTATCCATGTATGAACAGACTTCAAAGACCTGAATAAAGATAGTCCAAAAGATAATTTCCCGACCATTCATAAGCCAGATTATGGATGAATGTGATGGGAGTGAAGTATTCTCATTTATGGACGATTATTAAAGATATAATCAAATCCAAATTAAGTCGGAGGACCAACATTAGAATTATTTTATTTTTCCTTGGGGTTACGCTTTAATACTGGAATATGCCTTTCGGCCTTAAAAATATTGGATCTACCTTTCAGTGGTCAATGAACTTTAATTTCCATGACCTTAAGCATATAATAGAAATTTATTTTGATGATTTAGCTAGTCACTCTCGTTTAAGAGTGAATGATCTAAATCTCTTGCACTCCGTTTTTGAAAGATGTTGTCGTTATCAAATCCCGTTAAAACCTCAAAAGTGCATCTTTTGTGTGAAAGTGGGTCATTTATTAGGTTATATAGTATCCAAGGAGGGGATTAGGGTCGATCCTTTGAAGGTTGATGAAACACTTTGATTGTATCCCTCATTCAATATTAGACATCTTCATAGTCTCCAAGGGATGGCTAACTTCTTACTGGGATTTGTCGTCAATTTCTCCAATTTGACCAAGCGTATTATGTGCCTTTCGAATAAGGATACTCTGTTTGTATGGGATGAGAGAGCCTAGGATTCCTTCAATGCACTTAATAAATACTTTGCATCATCCCTGGTGCTTATTCTTCCAAACTATAGTCATGATTTCCTATTCTATGTGGCCTCATCTCAAGAGATGATTGGGATTGTTCTAGTTCAAGAGGGCGATGAGATCCAAGATAATGTTATCTATTATCTTAGCTAGAATATCATTGATTCTAAACTTTGACATAGTAATGTAGAGAAGATATCATTTCATGTTGTACAATGGTTCATACTTTACAGAATGCTTCTCCAAACTACGGTCACAGCCCATATCAAACTGTTTTAGTTTATCTTGACTAAATAAATGATAGGGGGAAGTACAATAAATGGATTGTTATTTTGCAAGAACTTGATCTCGATTTTGTTTTGGCAAAGTCAAAGAAGTCATTAATTTTTGTGTATCTCATGTTCAATCTCCCTAGTTTGGATGAAGGAAGCATTCATGAATATTCCTTTCTGGATGACCATATCTTCCTTATTTCAACCGCAGACCCTTGGTATGATGATATCATCATCTATATTCAGAATTTGAAGGTCCCTCCTCCCATATCACATGATAAACGTCGACATTTATGACATAATTCTAAGAAATACCTTATTATTGGTGACACATTGTATTGTTGAGGGGTGGATTCCATTTTTCATCAGCATTTGGTCCATGATGAGTTTGATACTATGATGAATGATTGCAATGGTGGGGCATGTGGTGGTCATTTATATGGTACTTCTACAACTCAAAAGGTCCTCAGAGAAGGTTTTTTTGGCCATCAGTATTTAAATATTACGCTAATGTGGTCAAAAGGTGCCACTCTTTCTAGGTGTTTGAATGAAATGTGCACTAACATGATCTTATACTCGTCATGGAATATTTCACAGAATTGGTAGAGGTTATGCCTACAATTAAATCCAATGGTGAGACGACCACTCATTTCATATTAAATCATATTATGACTTAGTTCGGGGTTTTGAAAGAGCTTGTCACCGACCATGGAAGGCACTTTCAAAATAAGATAATGCATGATTTACCTTTGAAACTGGGGTATAAGAAATAATACTCTTCTTCTTATTACCCTCAAGTGAATTGATAGGTTGAAGTAGTAAATAAATCCCTTAAGTCCATTCTTCAAAGAACCATTACACAAATCAATATTAATCAACATGTTATGCTTTACCCCACTTTGTGGGCTTACCGAACCACAGTTATGACTTCCACGATGTTTTCTCGATATCAACTAGTACATGGGGTGGAGTGGGTTTTACCGATTGAATGTGAAATTCCCTCATTGAAAATAGCCATATATATTTTACCAAAAACTTTGGAATTGGAAAAGCATCTAGTTTGCTTAGAGCACCTTGATGAGAAACGTCGGGATGGAATATTGGCTCTAGATATTAATAAGTGGTAGGTCAAGGATCAGTACGATAATTATGTCCATCCTTGTAGCCTTAATGAAGGTGACTTGGTTCTCTTGTATGACAAAGCTAGTGAGCTGTTAGGGGTAGGTATGTTCAACCCCATGTGACATGGGCCTTAAGCGATGAAATGGGTATTAGAGAGAGGCTCCTATGAGATAGAATATTATGAAGGAAATCCTTGGTAGTGCCTAGAAATGGGATTTGTCTTAAGAATACTATTCCTACGTCTTAGATAAGGCTGATATCTTTTATATTGTTGTATAATTTGCACAACTTTCTTTTTGGTCCCCTTGTAGTGTTATCAGTTTGTTGACATTCTTCCCTTTTTGTGGAAGATGTAGATGGAGCATTTAGTATACCTAGGATTCATGGATGGTGTCAGCCGCCATAACCAAAACTTAGATTCAACTTCCTAGGTCATCTATGCACCTCAGGGTCATGTGGTGTCTTTCAGAGGTGTGTGTCTCTATCCATTATCAAACAATGTTGTTAAATATAACACCATGATTGAACTACTATGCAATGCCACTTCCAATGGGGTTCTATCTCTTGAGGTCTACATTAACTCACAGCTAGTTGTATCACAATTAAATGGTTTGTATCGTATCAGGGATCCTAGTTTATTATGCAGGTTCTTGCAGGTAAGGTTGTTAGAAAAACAATTTTACTACATAACATACATTCCTATACCTAGCTTATACAGTCATGTTGTCAATTCTTATGCAAACTATGTTCTTGACTGGTACTTGTCACATCAATAATGAAGTATACCCATTCCATACAGATTTAAACACACATGTAAATACATCAAGTTAGCCACTATAAGTTTTTTATTTCAAAATATAGTTCAAAATGGTATAAGAGTACAAAATATCATGATACAAAGTTGGGGATTTAAGCCACCAAAAAACTATACAGTCCATACTAAAATTATATCCAAGAATCTATGCATGTGGTCCTGGGTGATGATCATGACAGAAAATAGCTGCATTTCCCAACCAACATAATAGTCTAACCCACATACAGGGTACTCCTACTACATGTTGTTGTATAGCATCAGGAAAGTACTCGACTTACACCTTGGGTACCCTATGTGTGAACTTGGAGAATTTTCCATGTATGTTTTGGAGCATTCTCTTTACATCTGCACTAATAATCTCATCCTCTCTCCCCCTCCAATGCTGTTAAGGGAATCCATTTGACCATCTTGGACCTACATCTACATATACATTATCAATTTCAGTACTTGATACTTCAAAAAACTTGTTTTTTATTTCCTTATATATTAAAAATACAAAAAATCAAATATTTAAAAAAAAAGTAGTTGGGATATTACCTATGTCACTGTATGTGGCACCGGTGTTAGAGGCATGTTTGAGTCTCCATGGAATTCAATCCCTACATAGGGATAGTCATCCATGGCCATGTTGTGTTATCACCACTAGTGGTAAAATTCTTGATGGAAAGGACTGGGTTTCCTACCTCCCCCTAACTGTCGCATCACCTCCACCCAATATGTTTGGGTAATATCTCGTAGACTATGTGGAGGGACATCGAATCTTGGACTATGACCCAATACCCGCTCAAAAAATAAACTGCTAAGTATGATGGAGAACATGAAGTTCTTTTTCTTGGCCAGCTTGTAGTCTATTAGTTGTTGTTTCATAGCGCTCAAGAGTGATTTTCTCCAATGATACATTGTAGTTATCATAAAATATACTACATAGAACATGAGAGGATCGAAGGCCTTATGTAGTGATGTTAAACCTACTATCCTAGCTAGTACCAAAACGATCACCCTGAGAGTCAGGATCTGGATGGAATTCACTAAAATTTTACTTGTGATATTCAGTGTATCTAGAAGACAATTACATCTATATTTCCCTCGATGGTGATTCCTCCACCTACCCCATGAGATTATAAGTTTACTACCTCACCTAGGAGGGATAGTCCAGTAATGAAGTAGATATATTCTACATCTAGTATCATGGGCATCCCATCTAGCTCAAGATCCTCTATGTCTAGGTCCCAATAGTCAACAAACATCTGAAGAAGTATTGGTTAGGACCTCAAACCCCCAAGCTTCAAAAAATTCTACAATATGCATATTTTTAGATCTTGTTGAGTTTTTATGTCTCGACGGAATTCTCTATTCACATCCTCATGCTCACGCTCCCTCCATTCCAACACTATCATGTCAAACAACATTCAATTTTTATGAGTTTTTTCCATTAAATTGGGTATGCACGGCCCCATACACAAATTTTCCTGGTAACAATAGCGCATGTACATGGGAAGGCTATACTTTTCTCACATACATCAGGCCCTATATGTGACTTGATAGTTTGTGACTCACGTGGGACATGATACTTATTTATGGTTTCCCTAAACTAAAAAACACACCATACAAACTGAAAATAAATGCACAGAATGGATGAGGAATGAAACTGGTCCTAATGACTTGTGATTTCATTACTCCTAGCTCCTGGAATCAATGTTTGAAGTTTGTGGTCCAAATGGATCCAAATGCACTATTTTTGGTAAGAAACAAAATTGTATGGTAAAAATGATAATTTTTAATATTTATAAAATTTCTTTTGAAATTTTAACCCACTTAACCTATAGTTTGGATATTTCTTAACTCATTTGTGTCTTTTTGGCCTAATATTGGTTTGTATGAACTCATTTTGGGTGCATTTTTATTGAGGTCCTGACCCGTTTTTTATTGTAACATGAATAATATTGAACTAACATATAGGATATGATCATTTTTTGCGTGCATCATGCATTTTCCTATGACCAAGTATCCTTAAATATAGATACAGACCCACTTAGTGATGTTACATATCCTTCACTATGCTACTAGAAGTGGCATTACGTAAGTGGTAGAGCCTTCTTACTCATGAGTTCCCTAGATATATCTTAGTTTTCAACTTGGTACCCATGTTGAGTGTTTTCCCTTTGGTCTAGGAATCCCTTATAATTCTTCCATTTCCTTGAGAAAGAAACTCATATTCTTTATTTAACTTTATTATGTTGAGTCTCCCTTAGGGACTCCCATTTATATCAAGTTATAATTTCATTTCATGTGTCCTCTTTCCATATTGAGATTTATTCCTGCTCCCTGCTTCAATTTTATAAGCCTTATATCCTGAGCTTCTCTCAATCCTAGCAAGTGGATTCTTTCATATATCTTTTGTAGCTTTATTACTCCATACCCAAAAGAGAAAAAGAGACACCCCCCTGAGTCCCTTATCCTTCACATGCATCTCTACATTGAGCATAGGCATTTTCCACTTCTTGGAGCTAGTTTGCTTTCTCGCGACACTCGTTTCCTCTGTTATATAAGAAATTTTATTCTTTACCAAGCTTTTCAATATGAAAAATACCAAAAAAATAAAAATAAAAACATAAAACGTCGAATGAGAGATCATAGTACTTTGGTAGCCATCATGTCGTGCTTCCTTCGAATAGAGCACTATATATTCCATCCATTCGTTGGGTTGTTAGTATGACTTTAGGAGTTGTACTTGTTACTCTGAGATTTTTCTGCTGATTGGTTATGCTTCTAGTTCCTATGGAGCCTCCATTGATGCCTCATGCATCACACAGTTGTCCAACTTTCCATGTTGAGTCTATGTTTCCTATGAGTCTTTATCTTCTTTATGCTCATGTTCGAAGGAACTTGCATCCTCATTCATGCATTCCTTAATTATCTTGTCTTTGCATATTGTCCATTCCCGATATAATTACTAATTCATACACATTAGAGGAAATTTCAACTCAAAATGGGCCTCCTAAAATGAACTAATAAAATAATGGTTAAAATAATAAAATAATATTTATTAATTTTGGAGAAAGAAAAGAAAAAAACTACTTTTTTGTTTGTATTTTTGACATATCTCGCTATGCTTTTACTCAAATTTCAATCAAGAGAACTCATTGGATGCGGAATTAAATTCTGCATCCAACGAGTACCCACTCGGCATACTTTTGACGGACCTCGCTACCACCAAAACAAGAAATACCTGAAAAAAAAGGAATGATGAACATCATCATTTTGTTTTTTCAGGTATTTCTTGTTTTTGGGGTAGCAGGGTCCATCAAAAGTATGTCAAGTGGGTACTCGTTGGATGCAGAATTTAATTCCACATCCAACGAGCTCTCCTGGTCAAAATTTGAGTAAAAACACAGGGAGATATGTCAAAAATACAAACAAAAAAAAGTAGGTTTTTTTATGATACCTATCCCCAAATTTATATTAAAAAAGTGTTTAAGACCTATACATTATTTCAAATTTAAAACAATTTCATTGGCTAACACATGATGACATGGAATTTGAATAAAAGTTAAAAGGCCCATTTTGAGTTGAAATTTCCTCTAATGCATCATGTCCATCTCAATTCTTCCAAATTATCCAGTGTTGTTGTGTACCTCGTGCTGGTTGACGATGGATTCTTTAATTCCCTCCTTCCATCGAATTCCATTTCATCAAATTTATACCATTTATTTTGGAATAGGGATCTAGAGTCCATTGAGTACCTTGAGACTTGTATTCGTTAGTGGTAGGTTCTCTCACCATCGATATTTTTGGGAATACATCAATGTCCTATAATTGATGGAATCTCTCAAGTGTTCAACCTCAACACATCTATTCAGAGTTTTTTTATTGCACTCTGTACCTTTATTCCCATTATCATTATCAATGGGATATCTCAAGTCTATTAACGATATACATCTATGACTGGTAATCAGATGATTTTCCATCACGTTTGACCTCGACACCTTTATTCTCATGATGAAAAATGTACTAGCAGTGATTTGTGTAGAAGACCTCTGATATTGATGGCATTACATATATGATAGCTCCTTGATCGTACCAATATCTATGAGATATCAGTTCTCATGACCAGATTCTAGTGTACCGTCAGATGTCTTCATTCAGAATGAAGGTCATGTTTCACTAAATATTGTATGTGGCGGTGACTACATGTGACATATGTCTAGTATTCTTATTCATGGCCAGTGTACTATTATGTATCCAGGTACTTATACACTTCATATTTGCAGTCACATGCAGATATCTATCATTGTATTGTATTGATGAGTTGTCATTTTTTGCACCTGGGTCTTCATTACTCAACTTCTTGGACTATTGTAATATATTTTGACCATCATGTTATCCCTCTGACCTCACACATTAGGGGGCATATGTTATATCTGATTTTACCACACTTGGTATATCATGTTTTTGTGGCCTATCTATGTCCCTATGAAGACTCTTTGGACCCCCTTTGCTTAGTATAACTTTGATGCTTTAGAGAATTCCCTTAAAAACTCATGTTTATGGGTATACATGGGTCAACAACTTACAAAGCGTGTGTAAATGCATCTTGCTCCACTATGACCTGCGTACATCGACAAATGTGCTAAAAACAAAAATATTTGGAGTTTTCCTCCCTCAAGTAACAAATAACTTGATTCTTTCCCTTCTATATGCTTGGAAATTATTCAAATTGACCCTTCACTTCTCATTGAGGGGTTGTCTATTGAGCTTTTTGGAAGCATTTAAGAGGAGGAGAACTTGTGATAGCAAAGAGACTATAGTGGATTCTGTGCCCCATTCTTGCATACTTGAGTCTACATCACTTTATACTTGGAGAAGCCATTAGTGCTCTTTCCCAAGCTTGATATTGTCTTATGATATTTCCCTCATATGGAGGGTTGAAGTAGTAGAGGCCTAGATGGAGGACTTAGTTTCTCAATTTCGACGAGGTGCTGATAGAGGTTTGCATTTGTATTATTGTTCATATTTAATAGAAATATCCATTTTTCATCGATTATATGTGTAACTGTGAACTTTTTTATCCATGTATGTAGTTGATTTGACTATATATTGGATTTGTAAATGCTATAGTAGGTTCTAACACTTAATATATATCATGCATATATGTTTCGTTGTTATTGAGAATGAATTGTAGGTGCAAGAGTGATAGGAATCTCAATGGGGATTGAAACAAACCTAATATTCCTTCAACTACTGTATGAGAAAAATGGAGTAGAATTTAGCTTTTACTATATTAAAATCAAGTCAACCATGTTAGCATATTTTAGAGACTCAACAATTATATGGTAATAAGATCTTACAATTGTTAATCACGTATTGGTATATCCAGATATTGACATCATAAAAATTTAGACAAAGACAATGGAATATTTGACTATCCAAGTGACTTCCTTCATGAAATAAAAGTGTACTTTTTAAGTATAAGATTAGATTCTCTTTCATGAACCCTTGTATCAATAAAATATCCTATCATAAAAAATTTAATTGACCATCATTCAGATCATAAATTCTACTTGTCAAAATGAGTATAAAACTGTCATTTAACAATGAGTATAAACCAACAGCACACATATGACACATACAACAGTAAGAGAGACAATGTATTACGTGGTTCACCTAATCCATGAGGCTACATCCACCAAAGTTAGTTTTTATTAATTTATCAAGAGTGGACTTACAATTCATGGCACATCCTTTGCCAAATTCTCCCGTAAGTTCTTTCGACTTACTCTTCTCCATTATTGCATGGTCCCCTTCTTGCAATGTCTCAAGGTATAATAAATTATTTGAGAGCATGGATATTCTTAAATCAATTCTGGTACATTCTCCATGTACCCAACTTAGTCCAAGGCATGGGTATGCTTGATTCAGCTCAGTAATGAAACCAATACATATGAGAAAATTCAATTACCGGGTCTACAGTAACAAAACAGAAAGTAGGAACTACATATCCATATCCACATCCATTGTTTAACATGCAACAATTCAGGGTCAGCTAATGAATTTTTCAATCAAATCCTAGGAAAACACATTAACTTCAAAATATGCAAACAAATAAGAAAATCAAGCAATAAAAATATAGATTGGATCCCAAACTAAAACATGCCTATAGATCGGATCTGAATCTTGTAATCAATACATATACGACTGATCAAAAGTAGATCAAGGTAAATACGATATGGAGTTTAAATAAAATATCGCTCAAAGATAAAATAAAGACAAAATCCAATGATGTTTCACTTCCTAGATCTAGAATAATTCCAGTTTATATACTTTAGCATAATTTACCAGATCGAGACCATATACATTCACGTCCTATCATTATCAATAATTCCTCCATACCTAATATAGTTCAAAGGTAAAACCCAGCAGCGTTTAGCAAACCGAGGCTATATAACTTGTATCTACACTTTATTATCAACGATTCTTCTAGGTCAAAGGGGATCACAACAACTACATCAACCTTCTCTACCTCTAAAATATTTTGTAAGATAAACCAAAAATTGTTTACCAAATCCAACCTTTCAAACGGTACTTCATTTTAACGATTTTTCCATATCTAAAGAAAAATTCAAGTGATAATCACAAGCCGTGATTTACCTAGCCCAATCACAAAACTTGTTAGCGAAAGAAACATTTAGCAAAACTAGATAAACAACATAGGAGACCATTTTAGAAAAGCACATTCCAATACTAACAGTAGATCGAACATGACATTAGTGAATAAAGAAGCAAACAATGTCTTAATCTTGATCCTATGTCCCTGCATTGAACAGAACATTGATGTTTAGTCTATTGTGAAACTTCTCTCCCTAAAATCAGAGAACCAACAACTTCGATACCCACACATACATATTCATATCTGTATGAACTTATACACCTCGCTTTGCATCCATATATATGTACATATACACATGTCTGTGCATATACGCAAAAACATGAGCAAATATACACAAATGATCATCATATTTTCATTTATATTACATTCTAATATATGTGCGGTCTCATGGTGAAGGAGGATTGTGTTTTTTTCTTTTCAAACAAACAAACCAGCCAACAATAAGATGCAAGCTCACATTATTGGAAGGCACTTGAGATTTGCATATAGAAGTTCTGTGTTTTCTACCCTTTGAGTTCATTTCTTTAATATAGCAAGCAAAGCTAAATCTAGGTTAAGATAAATCAGGGTTTAAGGTTCCATATCTAAATCAATAATCTTAAGCATAAGATGAAAATTTCACTCCACGCAACCCAACAAAATATTGTCAAGATTTCCCAGATCCATATGAGGATCCGAAGGCAACTATGCAATTCATTTATAAATCGAAGGCCTTTTGTTTTTGGTACATAACTGAATATATAGGTCAGAAAAATGAAGGCCAGTAAAAAAAAAAGACTTACCCCACATCACTAATAGGAAAGGTTCAGCATCGTAGCACTTCAACTTGCAATCATTGTTTGCATCAACAAAACCTAGGTCGGGTTCCTTCCTCTTATTAAACATATAGATTCGTTACTTCTTTCAAGCGTAGGGGTTTTATTCTCCTCCAGGTTCATGGAAAATGTAGAGCTCTCCTCTAGCTACCACGTAGATCTCCCATTGGAAAATGCCCGTAGCCTTTCTCTCTAGGGTTTCAGTCCCTCGAATCATCCCCAAGCACGTGCAATCCCCTTTTTATCTCATTTCCAGCTGATACCCCTTTTTCAATTGTGTGAAGTGCGGAGACCCCATCTCCTCTCCTTCATGCATTTCCTTAAATGAAGCTAGATGTAAAAAATATCGAATCCTCTTTTTGTGGAAACCGCTTCCTCGTTCCATATCAAATCTTAACTCTGAAACAAATTCCCCAGAAAAAATGGTTTTTTTCTTTATCCTTCAAAAATGAACTCTTCCATCTCGATAGTGTCCAGATTCCCTTCTTGATTTTTAATGCTCTACTACTTGTGAGCTTCTCTGTTTTAAGCTTAATTCCATTAAAACATTTATTATGCATGTCTATTAAGCAAAGAGGGTGTTATTTCAGTTATCTTAAAACAGAAGTTTTGAATCAAGAATAGTCCTCTTATTTTTAACTTTATTCCTTGTATATATAGATATAGATATATATATTAGTGTATATTTGTAGACTTTAATTGTATTTCAATAAATGGGTAAGGATAGTTAGAATATAAAAATCACTTTTATAATAGTATTTTGACTTCATCCTTTGAATCTTGCATAATCATAATAATTCTAACTAGCTTGGTAGTAATGACTAGGTCCTCAAAACTTATTCATTAAACCATAGCCAAAATTCATTCTTATTTATAAATAAAAACTATAAAATCTTATCTTTAAGTTGGTTTACTCTACTTACAGACTCCAAAGTATTTAGATGACTTTCGTCATTGGAGACTTAGATTGTCATGGCTTCCTAGTCATTTAAATATCCACCTAGTGACATTGTGTCCCAATTCGTTTAGTTAAGTCAAGTACTCAGTCTCCTAAATATACTAAAATCAGTTACAACTTAAGGAAATAAACAACATTACTTATAGTGTTGTTTACCAACCCTGAGCGTCTCGTCGAAAAGGTGCACATTCACAGATACCTTGTATTTTTTTGTTGTTGAGAAATCGGAGTAGCATATGGGATGTTCCATCCTCCCCTCTTAAAGTACATGGTCCTTGGTATTGGGATATTTGAAAATTATTTCTTCAACCTTTGATGGAAATATTTGATTATCCATGCTTTGTTCTGCATACATATAGAATTTCAAATGAAGAAAAGCATTTTTTTTTTACGTCATGGCAATAACTTCATATCCCTACAACAACATGGAATTTGTCAATAATAGAAATCATATAAAATTTATAATCCAAAATAGAACCATATATCTATTTGTATCTCATGGACCATGACTTTTCCATATTTCGGTCTTATATCCATACCCTTAAGTATGGTGGTACCTCCCATTGAATACTTGTAGTCATTCCACTAGGTTCAAACATAAGTAATCATATCAAATTTGCATGAAATCTAACTAATCATAAGTTTCACAAATATTATATAAATTACATATAAAAACGCACAAATATTTACTTTGAATATCACTTTTCAACTAATCCCTTGAGTTCTTGTACCAATTCTCGTGTGGTATTACTTTTATTTCTAAGGTTACTCTCCCTTTTGACCACTAGTCAAAATTTTTCTCCTCAGTGACATCAAACAACGTCATGTCTTCCAAATGTCTAGCCTTGCCTATGTATTATTCTCGCCATACCATATTCCTAACACCAATGTGCTCATGTGGCAAGCGTTTGCCTAACACCATTGTGCTCCTACATCATATATGCCTAACACCAATGTGCTCATGAAAAAATTCCTTGCCTAACACCATTGTGCTCCCACAGCATTCAATTTTTCCTTGTCGTATTTAATATAAATTTCAACTTTGACTATTCATAACACACACTCCTTGGTGCTTATCATGGCCTTACTCTCATTGTCCTAATTCATGAATTGGCTACACGGTTAGTCAAAGCATCTATCGATAACCCAATAATTTCATTAATTAATCATCAGAATTTCATAAGTTGCAGAAATTTAATCATCATTCCTAAGTTATATAACCCTGTAAATCATCTAGAAAAATTATTCCTTACTCATTTCTGAGCAATTAAGTGCAACCTATTTACGTAGGTGGATTTATATGCCGTAGTGCATGTCGATTGCAACAATGGTCATAATCTTGGTGAAGCCTACAATGTCAGTATATAAACAACATAATCCATAGTTAATCCTTGGTTTCATAAAACCTCGAAATACGACAATCTATAATAAGTAACACATCAACCATTCTTAACCTCATTATTTAAGGCAGCTAATATCTTTACTACCAGTGAATCTCGACTCATAGTGTTCGTAGCATATCCTGTAGTGTTAGTGTATAACATTATACAACATTCATCAACTCATTTATTTTCAATATCAATATCTTTAGACATCTTTACTCGTCTATTATTTGGATAATTACTAGAGAAGGGGCATTCCAACTTTACACCACATTTATGTCTAGCAAGCTAGGGACATAGGTATTTCGATAACATCAATAATTCCAAGTGAACTTCTTACCATCATTTCACATCTCAGATACTTATGTTAGGTCTAACGACGTTCTTGTTCATCCAATTCAAGTCTCTAGATTTAGTGCAATTCTTTTAATATAACCAGAAGCATTATCTATTTTATGCACAAGACACTTTACCGTTCACTTTGGCTACACTGTAGCCTAATTTCATAAGTAATATAGTGAGTCTCTTTCTTTTGTAGGTTTCATATATTCATATTCATATTCAAATATTCAATTATGGTCCAATTGGAACTTCCATAATTCATCACCTGCAAAAATATCAATGCTCTGTCAGTTACTATAACATACATGTAATATCATTTCAACAGTGAAGGCATAAAAAGATCATAATCCCTACTCGACATATTCTTTCTTCTAGAGCCTAGAAGCTCCACCTCAAATGAAACTCTAAATATTTCTGAGCGTACTTGGTGTTCCTATGCCTACTTGCTCAACAATATATCCATGTGGTAACTAGATATTCTCAATGCTCCATAGCTTATCATGAAGGTATGTCTACTTAATTCCTCTATACCTAAGTGACTACATCATACATCCAACATAACTTGATACTCTAGTATTAATGCATGTATAGACCATCTCAAGGCTTGTACAACTAAATTGCTTTAGACTGATCATTCTCAAAATGATATAGTTACTATACTCAGCTACTTTAATATAATTTTTCAAAACTTTTTATAAAGTATATTCTCAAGATATCATATTATCAAAAGTATGTCTTCCCCAAAAATTCAATATAATTAATCAAATGTTATTGTCTTGGTAAACTTCTATAATAAGCAAAGAATCATACACACTCCAGATGTTACCTTTTCCAATAAGGATTTCACCTTTTGCCTCTGATCCCCACGTGACACTACTTCTCGTAATGATGCACACCTGCATTATTTGCTCACAAATTCTTTCCCAAAATAAGTTGCATCATACTCTCATAAAACAAATTATATAATAACAAGTTCCTATTTGAATGCTCTAAGTCTTGATGCATCAAAATATACTTGTGTATCATATCAATGCTTTACTTCCTCTTCAATATCTTTTCTCGATGTGTTAATATTATGCACTTAATCTTACAAAAAAAATTCAGCTTGTAATTTACTCATCAATAAGTATGTAAAACAACATAAGTATATCTTGCATAGATATGTTGCATCAATCCTAATACTATCTTCATTTTCTCATTCACCAATAAAATATAAAACCTTTCTTGTATTTCAGTTCATGCAACTAACTTCATGCATTGCACATAATTCTAAGAAAACCAGTACAAACCAGTTCAGTTCGATGATCTTAACATTAAACAATATTTCTTTTTCTAGCGTGCATACCAATAAGTATTTATAATATCTCATATTCAAATCATATAGTTCACAACATACATGTATGTCGATGATTCCATTAGGTCCGAGCGTTGTAAACTTTGCTATGATACCATGTGTAACAAACCTAATATTCCTTCAACTACTGTATGAGAAAAATGGGGTATAATTTAACTTTTACTGTATTAAAATAAAGTCAACCATGTTAGCATATTTCAAAGACTGAACTATTATATGGTAATAAGATCTTACAATTGTTAATCACTTATTGGTATATCCAAATATTGACATCGCAAACATTTAGACAAAGAAAATGGAATATTTTACTATCCAAGTGACTTCCTCCATGAAGCAAAAGTATACTTTTTAATTCGAAGATTATATTCTCTTTCATGAACCCTTGTATCAATAAAATAGCCTATCGTAAGCAATTTAATTGACCATCATTTAGATCATAGATTCTGCTTGTCAAAATGAGTATAAAACTGCCATTTAACAATGAGTATAAACCAACATCACACATATAACACATACAATAGTAAGAGAGACACTGTATTACATGGTTCACGTCATCCATGAGGCTACGTCAACGAAAGTTTGTTTTTATTAATTTATCAAGAGAAAACTTACAATTAGTGGCACATCCTTGGCCAAATTCTCCCATAAGTTCTTTCGACTTACTCTTCTCCATTATTGCACGGATCCCTTCTTGCAAAGTGTTAAGGTATAATAAATTATTTGAGAGCATGGATATTCTTAAATTAATATTGGTATATTCTCCATGTACCCAACTTATTCCAAGGCACTGGTATGCTTGATTCAGGTCAGTAATGAGACCAAGACACATGAGAAAATTGAATTACTAGGTCTGCAATAACAAAATAGAAAGCAGGAACTACATATCCATATCCACATCCATTGTTTAACATTGAAGAATTCAAGGTCAGCTAATGCATTTTTCAATCAGATCCTAGAAAAATGCATTAACTTCAAAATCTGCAAACAAAAAAGAAAGTCAAACAATAAAAATATAGATTGGATCCCAAACTAAAACACGCCTATAAATTGTATTTGAATCTTGCAATCGATACATATACGACCGATCAAAAGTAGATCAAGGTAAATACAATATGGAGTTTAAATAAACTATCACTCAAAGACAAAATAAAGACAAAATCCAATGACCTTTCACTTCCTAGATCTAGAATAATTCCAATTTATATACCCTAGCATAGTTTACCAAATCGAGACCATATACATTCATGTCCTATAATTATCAATAATTCCTCCATACCTAATATAGTTCAAAGGTAAACCCGAGTAGCGTTTAGCAAACTGAGGCTATATAACCTGTAGCTACACTCTATTTTCAATGATTCTTCTAGGTTAAAGGGGATCAAAACAACTACATCAACCTTCTTTGGCTCTGAAAGAGTTTGTAAGATAACCCAAAAATTGTTTACCAAATCCAACCTTTCAAACGGTACTTCATTTTAACGATTTTTCGATATCTAAAGAAAAATTCAAATGATAATCACAAGCCATGATTTACTTGGACCAATCACAAAACTTGTTAACAAAACTAGATAAACGACATAGGAGACCATTTCAGAAAAGCATGTTCCAAGAATTAACAGTAGATCAAACATGAAATTACTGAATTAAGAAGAAAACAATGTCTTAATCTTGCTCTTATGTGCCTGCATTGAACAGAACATTGATGTTTAGTCTATTGTGAAACTTCTCTCCCTAAAATCAGAAAACCAACAACTCTAATACCCACACATGCATATGCATATCTGTATGAACTTATACACCTCACTTTGCATCCATACATATGTACATATTCACATGCCTATGCATATACGCAAAAATTCGAGCAAATAACAAAAATTATCATCAAATTTTCATTTTTATTACATTCTAATATATGTGTGGTCTCATGGTGAAGGAGGATCATTTAGAAAAAAAAACAAACAAACCAGCCAACAACAAGATGCAAGCTCACATTATAGGCACGCACTTGAGATTTGCATATAGAAGTTCTATGTTTTCTACCCTTTGAGTTCATTTCTTTAATATAGCAAGCAAAGCTAAATCTAGGTTAAGATAAATCGAGGTTGAAGGTTCCAGATCTAAATCAATAATCTTACACATAAGATGAAAATTTCACTCCACGCAACCCAACAAAATATGGTCAAGATTTCCAAGATCCATATGAGGATCGGAAGACAACTAAGCAGTGCATTTATAAATCACAGGCCTTCTATTATTAGGACATAGCTGAATATATACGTCAGAAAAATGAAGGCTGGTAAAAAAAATACTTACCCGACATCACTAACAGGAAAGGTTCACCGTCGTAGCACTTCAAATTGCAATAGATGTTTGCATCAACAAAACCTAGATCAGGTTCCTTCCTCCTGTCAAGCATAGAGATTCGGTGCTTCTTTCAAGCGTAGGGGTTTTCTTCTGCTCTAGGTTCATGAAAAAACCAGAGCTCTCCTCCAGCTTCCACTCGGATTTCCCGTTGGAAAATGCCCGCAGCTTCTCTCTCAAGGGTTTCAGTCCTCGAATCATGCCCAATACATGGGATCTCCCCCCCTTATAAAGAAAATCCATAACTAAAAATATACAACAAACTGTGTGTTTCAACCTCAGTTCCCGAAAATCCTCCCCCAGCACGCACAATCCCCTTTTTATCTCATTTCTAGCTGATACCCCTTTTTTAATTTGTTAAGCGCGGAGACCCCGTCTTCTCTCCTTCATGCATTTCCTTAAATGAAGCCAGCTGTAAAAAAATATTGAATCCTCTTTTTATGGAAACCACTTCCTGATTCCATATCAAATCTTAACTCTGAAACAAATTATGTAGAAAAAATGTTTTTTTCCTTTATCCTTCCAAACGGATTCTTCCATCTCGATAGTGTCCAAATTCCCTTCTTGATTTTTAACGCTCCACTACTTGTGAGATTCTCCATTTTAATCTTAATTCCATTAAAACATTTATTATGCATGTGTTGGAGCAGGGTCCCATAGCTACAAGGGAAGCTACATTTTTGACGAATAGACAGTTTTGGCGAAGATAAAGAGATAAGGTAAAGGTACGACGCCGTAGCCTGTTTCTAGCTACAGATCAGAGCTGGAAACCATGACTATTGGGACAGAGAAGTCAAGGAAGACGACAGTACCTGAGCAGCCGAGAAGAGAGAGCTCACCCACTACATTGAAGGAAGTGGTGAAGATAGGAGGGATCATCTACCCTCATAAAGGAAAAGGAGCGATGAGGCCGAGGTATTGAAGACGAAGGACAGAAGCACGGGAAGCAATGCCGGTACCCATGGTCAGCACTGGGAAGCATGGAAGACTACAGGAAGCTATGGTGACAAGAAGTGGTGCATAGTACCCATGATCAGCACTAGGAAGCATGGAAGACTGTAGAGGGCAGTGGTGTGATGGAAAGCGGCTACTCCAAGTACAGATATTCCAACTGTCACTAGTTAAGGTTTTTGGGTTACTGTTGGGACAGGCCCACAGTGTTGGAATGGCGAGACCTTTGGGATGCCTAAAAAGGGATGTATTTTCTATTGTAAAAGGTTAGACACATCATATAGACAATAGACTATTAGACAAGTAGACATTTTTAGACAGTTGCATTGTAGAAGCCAAGATCTGGTTCTGTTATTAGCTGTAGTTATCTTACTGTAACCAGTAGCTAGCTCATTGAGCATGTATGTAACAATCCACAGGGATTGACAGAGAGGGAATAGTATATTGTAGAGAAGAAATATAGAGGTAGAGAAGAGATCTAAGAGAGAAGGGCTCCAGGATGTGTGTGGAGTTACCCAGAAGATCTCAAGCTGCATATGCTGTGCAACTAAACTGTTTTTGCTTCCCCTGAGTTATAATAAAGAAACACAGTTATGTGGATGTAGCTTCTACCCTGGAAGTGAACCACATAAAACCAGAGAGTTATGTGATCAATTTCATGTGATTGTGTCTATTTGTTCTATCTATTACTCATTACATTAACTTTGCTTACAGTTAAATGTATGTATGTTATCATTCAGTTCACAGCATTATAGAAGGATAAATGCAAATCGCATTCTCTATGTATTCTGTATAAGAGTTTATTCAAGTTTTACTCAAGACAGTTAAGAGTTCCAGTGTTAGATAGCCTTGTAAGTTGAGTCCTGTGGATCATGTACAAGTAACGCTAGGTGCGCTGAGCCGCAGAGGTAGGATATCGCAGAGAGGTGATATCGCACCAACAGAGGGGTTGTGGTGTGCGATACCACATGTTGAGGACCTAGCGCGAGAAAGAGTTGTGTGTTTCCCAGGACGCGGCGATGCGATAAGGGCTAGAGATATCGCGAGTAAAGAGGAAACTGCGCGTCGCAGATAAAGAGACCCTGCTGGCTAAGAAGAGCTGCGAGACACAGGTAGGATGTCACAGAACCTGGTCCAAAACACTTGAGTCTTTGGCCAACCCATTAGAATCACTTCGGGTGAGACTTCAGGCTGCTTTGTGGGCTGTCGTCGAAAGGGCTAGTGAGCTAGGGGAGTTGTTGGTACATTATAGTAAACTCGGGTCTGCCCATAGCGACCAACAAATGGTTCTGTTGCCGATTTTGAAGAAACTGAGCATTAATGTTCTGGTGGCGTCCTACTAGAGACGAACTCAACCAGTGGGTTGGGTCTAAGGAGAAGGATTTTTCTGAATGAGAAAACAAGAGTCCTAGACTGAGTATAGAGGACTGGTTACAAAAACATATCTTCACAGACCTGCATACGATATTTTTTGCGACCTATGGCAATGAGATTTACAACTGGTTATCAAAGTTGATTGATATGAGCATATTCAAGAAGAAAAGAAACATTGTCTGGACACCGGAGCTGATTCAGACCATGAAGAACCTTGATAATCCCCTTACGAGGACAGTAGACTTCTAGCTTGCGAGTGTGCTAGACGGCTTCGTCACAGAGTTTGCAAATGAACAAAGAAAAAGATTCAGCGAGGCTGAGTGGTACTTCTTCAAAGGATATCGCGATAAGTACCTAAAATATTTAAACTTGTCCATTAAGATGATACTACATGAAAAAGGAACAATGGATCTATTTTCAGATGAATAAGTAAAGATAGTAATGTCACAAGAGTTTGAGAGTGATTTTGATGACATTGGACGTACACATATTGGAAAGAAATATAAAGTAGATTTCAAATCTCCCATATTCGAAGATAGTTCAGATAGTACTAGACAACAGAGTCATAGTACCACAGAAATAATAGAAGGGGGTATCCCTTACAACCCCTACACCCCACAAAAACAAATCGGGACTCAGAGCAATCCCGTAGGAAATCCATCCAATAGCTCACATATAGTACATACTACCACTACATCACCTCCACCTACACCACCGAGTCGTAGTAACACAGCAAATCAACACCCACCACATAGAAATAGAATGGGGGATGATATGAAGCTACCTATTTTTAAGGGTACAGGAGCAGAGGAACCAGAACAGCATTGGTTTTTATATGAAGCCATGTGGACCATTAAAGGAACCGAGGATGACAATATTAAACTTGTATAGTTGGTCACCACACTGAGAGAACGAGCCTTAACATCGTATATGAAGTATGCCACAGTACCCAGAACACTTGTCCAGGTCAGGACCGCCATGATTAAAGAGTTTAAGAAACCTAAGTCTGAGTCACAGTGCATTACAGAGCTCAAAGACATCAAACAGTTACCTACAGAGTCAGTATGGGACTTCGATCAGAAATTCAAAGCCCTTATATACCAAGTCATCTTTGAGTTGACTTCGATCAGAAATTCAAAGCCCTTATAGACCAAGTCATCTTTGAGTTTACGCCGTAGCAGCATAAGGAATGGTTTATTACAGCACTACTCCCTCACATCAGACTGCCTCTAATGCAGCAGAAACTACAGATCCAGGATGATGCTTTGGAGATGGTGATGAAACTAGAGGCTTCACCTCTAGCAGAAACCAGCACAGGTATGACAAACCTGCAAAACCAGTTGGCTAATCTCACATTACAGTTACATGAGATTAAGAAAGGGAAAGAGGTTGTGCAAGACATATGGTGTGTAAGGTGTAAAGCACAAGGCCATACCAAAGATAACTATCCGGTCTTTGTAGAATACCTAGCAACTGGGGCTCCTAACCCCTTACGACAGACCCACAGGCCGTGGTGTGAAATATGCAAAACAAGAGGACACCCACCTCAGCAATGCCCTCTACTTCAGAAGTACGTATAGACACCTAAGAACTTATACTGTGTCTTCTGCAAGTCTGTAGGCCATGATGAACATGATTGTAGAGCATATGATCTCATGGTCAGGAGCAAACAAGACTTCTATAGAGTCCAATCAGAGACATAGGGCCCAGTAGCAAGACCACAGCATGATCTAGCTCAAGTTGGCCGTGGAGGAGGATTTAGAGGACGAGGACATGGAGGAGGCTTTGGACGTGGAGAAGGTTTTGGCTGTGGTCATAGACCAATCACTTGTTACAACTGTGGAGTTGTAGGACATTACACTAGGGACTGTCAAAGCCCCACCACCACATGTAACTATTGCAAATCTTATGATCACGCTATAGAAGAATGTCCTACCTTGATAGCTAAGATCAAAGAACCTAAGCCAGCAGTACACTAGAACATCTATCTTATTGCTGCTGAGCAATCAAAACCAGAACCAAGAGTCAACATTGTGACTCGTAGCGGTGCTTCCACCAGTGGGACATTGCAGGATATTGAAAAGAACACAGATCGGGAGTGGGTGCGCAAAGCTCATAACAAAGCAACACCACTTGACCTGCAGAAGAACAAACAGGCATTTCAGGAAGCTAAGACTTTCTTTGATGACCCTATGCAATTAGGATCGCAGGTACCGCCGTCTAGGGGAGTACCGCAGCAAGCACCTTGTGGCGTTAGCCCTGTACCAATATCGCAGGCTACCACATTGGGCACATGCGACGAGGATGAGTTGACAGGAAGTGTACAATCCTTCCTACGGAGTTTCTTAAAACTTGTAAGAAATGAGAAATCTATCATAGAAATTTAGTGCATCATAGATCAGTGTCATCCATCTTCTTCAGTGAGCAGTACACAGCGTGCTGTTCATAATATTATGGGACATCCAAGAACAGGAAGAGAGATGCGACTTACAGCATAGGTTGGAGAATTTGAAATGGATGAGGTGATCTTAGATCTAGGATTAAAAGTAAATGTCCTGACTAAGCAGACATGGGAACAGATGGGTAGCCCTAATTTAGTTAGATCGCCTATCCATCTGAGATTATCTAATCAGCAATGGGTATCACCGCTGGGTCGATTACCGCAGGTGCCAGTCGACATCGACGAAGTTCGTAGCTTTGTGGACTTTGAAGTTATAGAAATCATTGGCGATAGTAGACCATATCTAGCACTACTAAGCATTGATTGGGTGATCGATAACATGGATGTTATCGATCTAAAAAGAGGACAAATGACCTTTGAGGATGCGCAGATCTGGGTCATCGAACCGTTAGATCATCTTTAGGGTCCTAGGTACATTGAACCTATCCAAGCAGAGGAAGAGGCATGTAACATGGAGAGTCTCTATTAGATGACTGCAAACTAGAGCGACTACATCAATCCAACCACAGAAGGGAACATTAGTTGGTGATGCGACAGCTCATGCGCATCGGATTCGAATGTTGGTCTAGAGAAATAGCAAAACAGACTTTACGAAGTCTCAGTGCGCAGATGTGCGTTCATGACTAAGTCACTATGATGGATTGGCGCAGAGATCAATGAGATTCCATCATTTCATGGTCTAACAGATATCCAGGACTTTCTCATGCAGTTTGAACAACAAATCCCTCATGAACAGAGGATCCCAGCTATGGAACTTGCAGTACGAGCCACACCTACAAGATGGTGGTATGCACATAAGGAGAATATCGTATCATGGGATGATCTTAAGAGATTGATGGGGATCAGATTCGCTACTGACAGAGAGTATTTCCAGCAGAAATACACAGGAGAAAGTGACCACAGGTCACATATTTGGACATGTGAACAGAATTGGTCGGACATTCCTGAGGATGAATGGGTTCACCGATTCACTCACGCTTTGGACACAGTTCCAAGAAACTAGTACACAGAGATTGAATTGCGTAAGGGAACGACTACATGGCCACTTATGATAGACAGCTTTCTACTCACCTTCGCTTTTGAATTCAAGTATCCAAATGTTGATCAGGCCCTAGATGTAATAAAGAGTAATATATTTGAGGATTGTACCCTATCAGTACATACTCAACCTGAGTGGGCCATCCAGTTAGAAGATGCGCTCGAGTGCTATAAATTCGCAGCTGAACCAGAGGATGAGGATGACGATCCTTGCAATGTCAACATTCCAGAGTCAGAAGGGACTCGCAATGTTGATGGACCAAAGTTATAAATTCCAACAATCACACAGCCCATCAAGACTAAAAAGATCAATATTGGCACAGACACAGAACCAAAGTTTGCCTCTATTGGATACTATTGGGATGACAAAACAGTAGGACAGATTGCAGACTTGCTACACGACTATCAGGACCTATTTCCCACCAAGTTCACAGAGATGAAGGGAATAGTTGGAGACCTAGGAGTAATGAGGATACCACTGAAAGAGGATGCCAGACCAGTCAAGCACTGTCCTTACAGATTAAATCCACGCTACAAAGAAAAAGTTAAGGATGAGATTGATAAGATGCTAGCAGCAGGCATCATTGAGCCTGTAGAAGAAAGCGAATGGGTTAGCCCCATGGTCATGCAAGAAAAGAAAACCAAAGGAGACATCACGATCTGTGTCGACCTGTGTAAGCTCAATGACGCATCGCTTCATGATCCATTTTCGACACCTTTCACCAATGAAGTGATCGACAATGTGGGAGGACAGGAGGTCTACTCCTTCATTGATGGCTTTTCAGGCTATCACCAGATCAGAATCCATCTAGAAGATCGATGTAATACCACCTTTGCAATAGAATGGGGCTCATTCCAGTATACGGTAATGCCCTTTGGTCTTAAGAATGCACCAACTATCTTTTCTAGAGTAGTAGTTTCCGTATTTAAAGAATACATCTATAAATTCCTAGAATTTTATTTCAATGATTGGACTGTATTGGCTTAATTGACAAGCACATAGGAGATTTAAGACTGATGTTAGAGAAATATAGGCAGTACCAGATTTCTCTAAACTTGAAAAAATGTACATTCTGTACGCTATTCGGTATTTTGTTGGGTCACATTGTTTGCAGGCAAGGCTTGATGGTAGATCCCGCAAAGATTGCCATCATTGTAAATCTTCTAGCACCCAACTCAGTCAAACAATTGAGGACAGTACTTGGTCATACCGGGTGCTACAGAAAATTCATGAAGGGCTACGCAAAGATTACCGCATCGATGGAAAAACTGTTAAAGAAAGATGTAAAATTCCTATGGAATGAGGAATGCCAGCAAAGCCTAGACAGACTTAAAGAGAATATGGTTACAACACCAATCTTAGTCTTTCCAGACTGGACTAAGCCATTTCATGTTCATGTGGATGCATCTGGCATCGCACTAGGGATTGTTTTAACGCAAACATGAGAAGGAGGTATCGATCACCCTATCGCATACTCTAGCAGAAAGCTATCGATGGAAGAAAAGAACTACACCATGACAGAAAAGGAAGACTTAGCTATGGTGTATGCTCTACAGAAGTTCAGGAACTACCTATTGCGTGCCTCGTTCAAGATGTTTACTGACCATTCCACATTGAAGTATCTGGTCAATAAGCCAGTGTTGGGGGGGAGAATCTGCAGATGGTTACTCTTATTTCAGGAGTATGATTTTGAAATCATTGTGAAACCAGGCAAATTGAACGCAGGACCTGATCATCTGTCGTGAATAGATTCAGGAGAAGAGCCAAGTAATCTAGAGGACAATTTTCCAGATGCACAGTTGTTTTCTATCCAGATCACAAATGAGTACTATGCTAATTTCATTAACTTTCTCACTACAGGATTGGCACCTGTTGAGTTCACTAAGCATCAAAAGAAGCAATTGGTTGTTAAATCAGCAGACTTCACCCTGATCGCAGGACAGCTATACAAGTTAGGTCCAGATGAAGTCCTGCGCAAATGTGTGATGCTGCATGAAAAAGAGGCTGTTATCAGAGAGGCACATTCAGGTACCGTAGGAGGTCATTTTGCAGGAAAGACGACTGCGCAGAAAATCCTAGCTACAGGATTATGGTGGCCTACATTGCACAAAGACACTAAGGACTTTTGCAGATGCTACGATATCTGCCAGAGGGTAGGAAAACCCTCACGATGAGATGAAATGCTACTTTGACCGTAGATTACACTACACGCATTTGACAAGTGGGCTATAGACTTTGTGGGTCCTATCAACCCACCAGGAAAATTAACTAGTGCGAGATACATCATCACTGGAATAGAGTACCTCACCAGGTGGGCAGAGGCCAAAGCAGTAAGAAATTGTGATGCTGCTACAGCTGCAGAGTTCCTGTTTGAAAACATTATCAGTAGATTTGGATGCCTAGTAATTTTGATGATCGATCAAGCCACACATTTCTTTAACCGCACTATTGAGGCCTTGACAGAAGAATTCCAGATTCAACACCATAAGAGCACTCCCTACCACCCACAAGCTAATGGTACGGTGGAGGCATTTAACAAGATTCTAGAAAATTCTCTTACTAAGATATGCAATAGCCAAAGGAATGATTGGGACCTCAGAGTTAACGCTGTATTATGGGCGTATAGGACTACATCCAAGAAAATTACAGGACACACACCTTTTAGCTTGGTGTATGGACAGGAGGCTCTTATGCCTATGGAGTATATTCTTCCCAGTTTAAGAATCACTTAGCTCACCGAGATGACTGATATAAACACGGTGCATGAAATTCTAGCGCAGCTGCTTACTTTAGAGGAAGACAGATTCATCGCCAGATTCCATCAGAAAGTCCAGAAGGCACGAGAAAAAGCTTGGCATGACAAGCACATCAAGAGTAAGACTCTTCAAATTGGAGACCTAGTACTCCTCTATGACAGTAAGTTTATTAAGTTTATAGGGAAGTTCAAAATGCATTGGTTGGGGCCATATCAGATACAACAAGTAATAAAGGGAGGTGTCATTCAGCTCAGCAAACTGAATGGGTAGCTTCTTCCCACATTGATTAATGGCAGTAGGCTTAAGCTCTATAGTTATAGCCACTCCACCTCTCAGCCATAGTTTAGACAACAGAGAGGGTGCAGATGTCCAGTGTAGTTGAAAGGAGGCATCGGACCGGGAATTAGTCTACACTGGCAGGTATTCTAAGTATAAGGAATCGCATAAGGACGGTTCATTTTGCACAAGTCATAAGAGGCTTGTTAAAAAAATAAAACCGTATGAGTTTGTTTGCGCAGGTGATGCGGTGGGGCATCGGAGCAAGGCAATGTTTCTCCATGCCACACATCCAGTTTGCAACGAGACAGAAGGCTAGTCAAGTCGCCTTCTGACAGGCAGTTAATGAAGAAATGACTAGTATATCTTACCGTAGATTTGGAAATAGCACAATTAAATTTCCAGATTTGGCAAATCTTCAATGAGACTGGTGCTTGCACACACACGCTTCGAGGGAAACTTGATCGGATTTCAGCAATTATTCAGGATCAGGATGACAGGTATGGTCTCGTCCAGGCAATTAAAATGACCGACGGGTTTAGCCGAGATGACTGTTGCGTCCGAGATTGTTGCCTTCGGCATAAAAGCAGAAATTATTCAATTGGGAGGGTTACATTTGCAAAAACTTGAGAGCTATAGAGAGCATTGTTAAGTTTTCCCTATGCAGAGCTAAGTCCGTTACAGAGTGCTGTGATTTCACTATTTTGCAGCCATTGCCTGTCCAGATTATTCCATCGAGTGGGTTTTGTCTGAGGATGAACCTATAGAGGTGATTTTGGAGAGATTCAAGCACGGTGGCCTCACGTCCTCCATGACAACGCCACCCAAGGTTGTGAAATTAGGTGCATCACAGGTCAGATAGCCGCCAAGGATGAAGAGTCAAGCGCAGGATGTAGAAGATGTCATCAAAAGCTCTGCCGAAGAGAAGAAGAAATATGAGCTGATCACTGAAGATAAGAAAGCAGAGCAGAAGAACGATGAGAAGAAATTTCCCATTAGAAAGAAAGTAAAAATGAGAAAAAGACAGCAACGGGAGAGGACCACTGACCTATCTGATCAGCTAAGAGAAGAACAAGAGATTGCTGAGGCAAAGAACTAGAAATTCAAAGATCAGAGGTAGCATGAATACCTGGAGTGATTTGCTGAGAAGGAAAATAGAAAAGGACAGCAAATCCAACGAGATGAACTCCAACATGCAAGCAAAGTCTTGCTCTCGGAATGGAATGCATGGTTCGTATCGTGTGCATATGAAAGATTCCAAACCGAGTGAACCGTTATGAGAAGGTAGGAAGATACAGATTTATATCTTCCTTATAGCACGAGCTCTAATACAGATAGAGAGGAGTTATCGTGAGACCAGGGATTTGAATCCTTATAGCAAGGTATGGCATAGCAAGGCCTTGCAAGCGACAGAACTGTGAACATAATAGTAAGGAAAAATAAGAGAGCCCTGTGAACTATCTAAACAAAAGATGTCAGTATTAGTCAAGCCATGCTTGACGTGGCACAAGAGCATGTTGAAGCGATGTAGAACGAAGTCGCAGGACTTCGAGACAAGCTTCACTGGACTTCGCAGGAAGCCAAGGAGAAGCTGTAGCAGGAGAAGCCCGCTGGTAGTGGCTCGGGGACGAGTCACATGTAAGTGTTAGGGGACTATTGGAGCAAGGTCCTGCAGCTACAGGAGAAGCTGCCATTTTGATGGATAGACAGTTTTGGTAGAGATAAAGAGATAAGGTAAAGCTACGATGCCGTAACCTGTTTCTAGCTACAGATCAGAGCTGGGAACCATGACTATTGGGAGAGAGAAGTCAAGGAAGAAGACAGTACCTGAGCGACCGAGAAGAGAGAGCTCACCCACTGCATTGAAGACAGTGGCGAAGACAGGAGGGCTCAGCTACCCTCATAAAGGAAAAGGAGCGGCGAGGCCGAGGTATTGAACATGAAGGACATAAGTACGGGAAGCAGTGCCGGTACCCATGGTCTGCGTTGGGAAGCATGGAAGACTGAAGGAAGCTATGGTGATGGGAAGTGGTGCATAGTACCCATGATCAGCGCCAGGAAGAATGGAAGACTGCGGAGGGCAGTGGTGTGATGGAAAGCAGCTACTCCAAGTACAGATATGCTGACTGTCACTAGTTAGGGTTTTTGGGTTACTGTTGGGACAGGCCCACAGTGTTTTAATGGCGAGACCTTCAGGCCGCCTACAAAGGGATGTATTTTGTATTGTAAAAGGTTAGACACATCATATAGACAATAAACTGTTAGACAAGTAGACATTTTTAGACAATTGTATTGTAGAAGCCAAGCTCTGGTTCTATTATTAGCTGTAGTTATCTTGCTGTAACCAATAGCTGGCTCATTGAGCATGTATGTAACTATCCACAGGGATTAACAAAGAGGGAAGAGCATATTGTAGAGAAGCAATATAGAGGTAGAGAAGAGATATAAGAGAGAAGGGATCCAGGCTGTGTGCGGAGTTACCCAGAAGATATCAAGCTGCATATGCGGTGTAGCTGAACTGTGTTTGCTTCCCCCGAGTTATAATAAAGAAACACAGTTCTTTGGATGTATCTTCTACCCTAGAACTGAACCACGTAAAACCAGAGAGTTATGTGATCAATTTCATGTGATTGTGTCTATTTGTTGTATCTGTTACTCATTACATGAACTTTGCTTATAGTTAAATGTATGTATGTTATCATTCAGTTCACAGCATTATAGAAGGATAAATGCAAATCGCAGTCTCTATGTATTTTGTATAAGAGTTTATTCAACTTTTACTCGAGACAGTTAAGAGTCGCAGTGTTAGACAGCCTTGTAAGTTCAGTCCTGTGGATCAAACATAAGTAACGCTAGGTGCACTGAGCCGCGGAGGTAGGATATCGCAGAGGGGCGATATCGCACCAGCAGAGGGGCTGTGGTGCGTGATACCGCAGGTTGAGGACCTAGCATGAGAAAGAGTTGTGTGTTGCCCAGGACGCGACGATGCGATAAGGGCTAGAGATATCGCGAGTAAATAGGAAACTGCGCGTCGCAGAGAAAGAGACCCCACTGGCTAAGAAGAGCTGTGAGACACAAGTAGGATTTCACAGAACCTGGTCCAAGACACTTGAGTCCTTGGCCAACCCATTAGAATCACTTCGGGTGAGACTTCAGGCCACTCCGCGGTCTGTCGCCAAAAGGGCCAATGAGCTAGGGGTGTTGTTGGTACATTATAGTAAACCCGGGTCTGCCCATAGCGACCAATAGCATGTCTATTAAGCAAAGAGTGTGTTATTTCATTTATCTTAAAACATAAGTTTTGANATTTCATTTATCTTAAAACATAAGTTTTGAATCAAGAATAGTCCTCTTATTTTTAACTTTATTCCTTATATATATATATATATATATATATATATATATTAGTATATATTTGTAGACTTTAATTGTATTTCAATAAATGAGTAATGATACTTAGAATATAAAAATCACTTTTTATAATAGGATTTTGACTTCATCTTTTCAATCTTGCATAATCATAATAATTCTAACTAGCTTGGTAGTAACGACTAGGTCCTCAAAACTTATTCATTAAGCCATCGCCAAAATTCATTCTTATTTATAAATAAAAACTATAAACTCCTCTCTTTAAGTCGGTTTACTCTACTTATAGAGACCAAGTTATTTAGATGACTTTCGTCATTGGAGACTTAGATCCTCATGGCTTCCTAGTCATTTAAATATCTAGCTAGTGACATTGTGTGCCAATTCGTTTAGTTAATTCAAGTAATCAGTCTCCTAAATCTAATAAAATTATTTACAACTTAAGGAAATAAACAACATTACTTACAGTGTTGTTCACCAACCCTAAGCATCTCGCCAAAAAGGTGGACATTCACAATTACCTTGTATTCATTTGTTGTTGAGAAATCAGAGTAGTAGAGGGGATGTTACATGGATCTTCTACGAGCATTTGGATTAAGGTACGTGTCTCATCACTTAGTGCTAGACTTGTTTATCTCCATATCATATTAGAAGTGTATTTATTTATGGTGTCATAATGTTTGTTACAGTCCACCCCAAGCCATATGATGTTTCCTCCATAATAAACATCTCCGAGTATGGAAGATCAGGCTTCAAAACCAACACCATGATAGGAATCATTCCCATTGTATCCAATGACTTCAATGTAATAAAGGCATATAATTTAAATCAGTCATTTATACCATGTTACGTTTAGTTATTATAAGCTTAAAAATTCAACAAACTATTCTTATATGAAACTTTGCATACTGATAGTGTTCACTATATGAGTATGGATTTATTGAATATGTATTCAAAAAATGTTTTTTAATTCGAAATTTGTTATTTATATGTATTTTTTACCAAAATTCTTGTATTTTTCTTATAATTTTTTTCTTGATTCCAAGTTTGGTATATTTGTTCTCTAACACTACATGTGAAACATCCTTATAAAACACTCATATCCCATCTGTAAAGAAGAGTGGATAAAAATGTCAATGAAAGAGGTTTTTCGTCATGGAAAAGTGTTTTGTATTCATATATCCATATGAAGCATTGGTAGATTGTTAGGAATCTAATGTTACTAATTGGCACATTCTTTATAGATATGTTTGCTTTTCAATGAAACCATGCAATTGTTGCAAAATAGCAAGGTGCAAAATAATTTTCAAAAATTAAATATCACTTTCTTTTTGAACTATGAAAGTGCCAATGTTGTATAGGGAAAATGGAGGGAAAATGTATAAAAAAACAAATCCAAGTGAGCCAAGAAGTTGAAACACACAAAGTTATTCCCTCTCCATAAAAAACTAAAAAATTATTCTTTATTTTCTACAACATTTTTAGGGATACATCCTAACCTCTAAAAATGATTTTACAAATAATTATCAACCACCTCTTGATAAAAAATTATAAAACTTAGAGCTGGGAATTGTTTTTCATCATTTGTAAACCAATTCTAGTCTTTGAACCCATAATCATTGAATTTTAACATGAATTGTTTAGTATAATATGTGTCTAGATATGATCACTTGAATTAATTATGCATATGAGTGTATCTATGTAAGTATTTGTTTAATGATTAAATGACCATTGCCGAAATATTCATATGTAAATATATTCCATATGAGAAAAACAAACATCACAATAATAACCCAATATAACTAGAAAACAAAAGTAAACCTCTCATAATTCAAAAAATATGCCTTTTGTTCCATAATTTAGAAGCGCTTCTCTTTAAAAATGTCCAATAAGTAGAAAAACATAATCCATTTTCTAAAAATTATGTTATTAAAATATGATTCTATATAAGAAAAAATATATCACAAAAATAACCTAATATAACTCTAATATAAATGTAAATATCTAGTAAATACAAAAAATAAGGACACATGTTCTAAATTGGAGGTCACAAGTTCAAATCACATCCGGATTTACATGTGTACAATGCTTGTGAGGTGTGTGTAGCTAGGGTTTTCACCCTAGCTTGTGCGAATGAGCACCTACTAAGGAATCTGGAATCCTTAGTAGCAGTTCAATGATGCAAACAAAAATAAAACTAAGCTAAAGCACTAAACAACAAATAATATGAAGAAAAAACAGTAAAGAAATGTGTAATGGTGATTTTATTTATGTTACCTCCAATGAGGAGGTTGATGGAGTCCGTTGCGCTGGTCCGATGTCGGTGGCTCCGAGCTCCAAGATGCTTCTTTTCCTTTTCCGGTGGTGGAAATGGGCCAAAAAAGTTCTCAATGGTGAAAATGGCTTGATGGTAAGCTAGGGTTTCGAGAATAATTTCGGCAGAGGCAGGATGCTTTTGACTGTGGATGTTCAAATGAGGGGTCTCCACCACTCATTTATAGTTTTTTAGTGGTGGAGTGCTGGCCCATGGCTTTGGAAACCATATGGTTTAGGGCAGCTTGTTTAGGGTTTTTTCCTCCTTTTCCTCATTATTTTATATTTTTTTCTTCCCTTTTGGGGATTTTGCTATTTTTAGAGGAATTGTGGACATTTTTGGAGGAAAAAGGGGTTTTTTGGCCTTTTGGAGGCATTTTAGGCCTTTTGGAGGCTTTTTAGATAGTTTTATGGACTTTTGGAGGTATCTTAGGCCTTTTGGAGGCTTTTTTGTGGGATTTTTAGGGAAATATGGTAGGCGAATGGACAAATGAGCCATGTAGTGGGGTAGATGAGGTAGTTAACCATTTTTGGGTGTTAACAGATTGCCCCCTGATGTGCGAGGGCAGGAGCTCATCGTATGGCCGATGGACATCATGAGTCATATTTGGTTTGTGTTGGGGTGTGGAGAAGAGAAGGAAGCAACTGAAGTCCGGGACACCGATCTCGAACCACCTGCAAGGACTGAAAAGTACATAACCTCAATAATGAATGAGGGATCATCTGATAATATGGACGAGGCGGGCATTCCCATGCTCGTATCAGAATATAACATAGCAATATAAATGGTCCTCAAATACTGAAGGAGGAAAAGATCTCAATATATGGACGAGGCGGGCATTCCCATGCTCGTATCAAGATACATAACAAGAACTGTGTGAGGCCCAAAATGAAGGACCTGTAGTAGATAATCACTGTGCATATCATGAGGGTCCAGAGGGGACACAAATCTGGAGCATACTGCTGAGCTGACCATGTCTGAGCTGAAAAACTGATACACTGGAATGGCAGCAGGGCTACTAAATGTGGTTCTGAAAGAACTGATGCGCTGCTGGATCAGAGTGACAAGGGTCACACTCGTAATGGTACACTGATGTGGAACTGAAATGGGTACTCAAAGATGCATAGAACTGAATGGCTTCCGAATACAATCGCCACCGCAGCCCGGACATCCACGGGAACATATAACTGGGCGTTCCGAAGTGACTCACCAATGTGCTAGAGTCGGGGGAAATCCGCTGTCTTCGACAAATAATGGAATGGATATATATCCTGCGCGATTCTCAACGATGCGATGAAGGTGCTGAAGTCGAACATGTGAGAAACAACCATTCAGAGAGGCAATAATGATTCCTCTCAAAATGGTCCATAGGCACTCACCACAGATGGTGATGGGTCCAAGGCGCAGGGACCTCTAGGTCTATCCTATGGAATAGAGGAGTTGTCGTCGACAGAGGGAGACCTGCAACTATCAAGGCAATGATGTTTTCTTGACAGGAGCGCGAGGAGCAACACCGAACTGTGATAGTACTGATGGTAAGAATGATAAACTGGTGGGACTAACGGGGCAAGTAGAGTGGGTGGACTCAAACTTCCTTTGTTCAGAGTATGATGGCGGGAATGATCGAGCAGCACATGAAACTGATTGGTGGTAAAGGGATCATAGCTGTAAGGGATCTGGGCAGTTCACTGGGCTGAGGGAGACTCAAGTGGTGGTAACATGGTAGGAGACTGCAGGATACTCTGAACAAAGGCGACCTGATTGGAGGTGCTGCCGAGTGGATTGATCATAGCGCCAAGAGGCGCGGGGGGACTTCTTCATGGGTTGGTGAACTAGAAGAAGTGGGGATATAAAATGGTACTGTCATGTGGATTTTACGAGCCCATGACAGTTCATGCTCGTGGTTGCTTTCCATTTTAAGGAGTCTGAAAGCAAATAAGAAGACTCTGACTGGATGGAATGGTACTGTCGTGTGGATTTTACGAGCCCAGGGCAGTACATGCTCGTGGTTACTTTCAAATTTTAAGGAGTCTGAAAGAAAATAAGAAGACTCTGTAGTAATGAAATGGTACTGTCATGTGGATTTTGCGAGCCCATGACAGTTCATGCTCGTGGTTGCTTTCATATTTACGGAGTCTGAAAGAAAATAAGAAGACTCTGATGGAATGAAATGGTACTGTCATGTGGATTTTGCGAGCCCATGACAGTTCATGCTCGTGGTTGCTTTCAATTTTAAGGAGTCTGAAAGAAAATAAGAAGACTCTGATGGAATGAAATGGTACTGTCATGTGGATTTTGCGAGCCCATGACAGTTCATGCTCGTAGTTGCTTTCAATTTTAAGGAGTCTGAAAGCAAATAAGAAGACTCTGTATTTGGAATGGTCAGGCAAGGAGGAAGTGTTAAATTAGGGGACATTTATGATGATCAGAATTGATGGCGGGGGGGAACACTGGTGGATCTCCTTGCAGGGTGGATGGGTGGTGGAAAAATAACGAGACCTTTGCAGTATGACAGGAGTGAATGGCTCATGTAAAATAATTGGAATAATCGGATGACGGTCGATGTGGCGCGCAAATTGATGCGGCAAGGTGTAGGGACGCACTGTTGAAATTATGACAAGTGAGAGCGAGAAATGATCTCAAGCATTATCACGAGCTCGGAAAAATGAATCCGGCGATATAAACAGTGTGAAAAACGGAGAACGACCGAAGTGGCGCGTAAACCGAGACGACTATTGGGGTCGAGAAAATGGGCAAAAAATAATTTCGAAAAAATGATGCAATGAAGTGACCATTGTGAAGGTCTCGTCGTGCTGGTTCCAATGGTGGAAACAGTTCGGAAAACGGACTCCGTATGGGCTCGAAATGGCCAAATAAGGAAAGGGTCAATGGGCTATAAATAGTAAGTGGGCCCAATATGACACGTCATTTGCACTATTCCCATTTCGTGTACGATCGAAGTGTACCAGAGCTTACGTGGGATTTCTGGACGATTTGACCGGTGGTTTCGAGATTCGGGAGAGCCTGGTATTCCATTGAACTTATGCCTGTTTTCTTTTTGGGTTGGGGGGAGGGTTGCGGGTTCCGGGGGGAGGGTTGGGGGTCCCGGGGGGGTCTTTGTGCGGTCCACAAGGGTGGACCGCGGGTTTCGACCAGGACAGCCGCGGTTTGGACCGCGACTGTCGGCTTCACAGCCGCGGTCTGGACCGCGACTTCCGGCTTGACAGCCGCGGTCTGGACCGCGACTGTCGGCTGGACAGCCGCGGTCTGGACCGCGACTGTCGGCTGGACAGCCGCGGTCTGGACTGCGACTGTCGGCTTGACAGTCGCAGTCTGGACCGCGACTGCCAGCTTGACAGCCGCGGTCTGGACCGCGACTGTCGGCTTGACAGCCACGGTCTTGACCGCGACTGTCTTGTGTGTCTGGAGTTGTTTGGGAAGGGTGAACATGTCAATTTGGTGAACATGAGTCTAATGAGGCTTTGTTGTGTGACTGACAGGATGCCACGGACTGTATGGAGAGAGCGAGAGATGCCAGAGGAGCTGGTGGACATTATCCGAGAGGACCGTCGTGTGCGTTCGATGCTTGGGATATTCGGCCTACTGAAGTTTGCGGAGATTCTGATGATTCGGTCAGCAGGACTGCTGCTGAACCGCTTGGTGAGTTTCTGGGAGCCAGATTCACTGGCGTTCCGAGTACAGGGGGAGAGGGTGGACCTCACCCTTGCTGATGTCTATTTTCTGATGGGGTTTCCCTGCCTAGGGAGGGTGGCAGATACCCAGCCGCGGGGGTCCGCGGATCTTGATATCGTGGATATGGCAGTGCGGTTCTGTGGGGGAGAGGCTCAGGTGCATCGGAATGCACTCCGAGTTGGCGACATCCGGGAGCCGGTAGTTCGAGCGACGGCCGCATGTATAGTGCGGATCTTGGGCTCTCAGTCACCTGAGAAGGTGTCTGGGGGGCAGATGCAGCTGGTGGAGCGTACACTGGGGGGGACCTATTTTGCATGGGGTCAAATGTCCCTGACCTGCGTTCAGCGACAGCTGACCGCAGCAAAGGAAGTTGGCAAGGGGTTCTGCTTTGGGTCGTTCTTGTGCGTCTTCTTTATGGAGAGGGTCCCCACACTGCGGCCACGGGTGCCGGTCCGGGCAGGAGGCGTGAGGGAGCCTCGTATGATTCGATGGGGGGAGATGATGCGCCGCCGTGGTGGTGGCGATGTGGGCCGGTATTTTACAGATGATTTGTACATGCAGTGGCTCCAGCTGCCACTGATGCTGGAGGACTTTCCGTACAGGGACATGGATTACAGAGGGGATCCAGATGCGCCCCGCCCAGCAGGATAGATATGGGGTCCAGATGGTATGTGTCATTTTGATTGTTCTTATCTAGTTGTTTATGTTATGTATGATGTATGTTTGATATAGATTTACTGACATGTGGTCGATTTGCAGATGTGGGCCCGCAGCCGCCGCCAGGGCATGTGGCACGGTGAGGGATAGTGGTAGTTCCGGCTTTGCCCGGGCAGGGTCCGGTGCATCGGCGAGAGGCGGATGGGGCTCTAGAGTCTGTACAGATGCTGCTGGAGCAGCTGTTGACGGGAGTGAGTGATGCGGGGTGGGAGGACCTTCCGCGAGACGTGCGTCGGGACTGTAGGCAGGCGCCTCGGGATTTCAGAGGGATAGCGTTCCAGGTGGCTCTCTTAGCGGAGAGGGCATGAGCACGGGCACCGAGGCTCAGGCGAGATAGGGACTCGTCGGAGGAGTCAGAGGATGCTGACACGGAGAGTGAGGCAGGATATGACTCCCCTTAGGGAGAGCAGGGGTCTCTCCCGGGTTTTTGTAGCTACGGCTTGTAGTGTATGAGGCTAGATGGATGTATACATATATTCTTTTGTATAGCTAAGTACTGGGGTACTCAGAACATGTATAGTTCTGAACATATATTTTTTGTATGATGTATATATATATGCACGTGGATGCACATTTTGTGGTGATATTGTCTCATTTGTACGCACGTGGATGCGCTTGTTGTGTTTTATGTTGACACTGCACGTGGATGCAAGTAGTCTAGGCTGTTGGGCACGTGGATGCCCCTATGGATGCAAATGTCATTTTATGGTTTATGTTTTATGTATGCAAATGTTGATGCAATGCAGTCTCTTTTGGTTTTTGTATATTTGGATGATATGCTATGTGGTAATGATGCATGATGGAGGTGTTACATGGTGTGATTGATATGCCAGTCTAGGATATTGTTCGCCATTTGGTCTGCGACACTATTGTAAGCTCGTGGGACATGTGTGAAGGTGATGGATTCAAACTATCGGCTAAGTTGTTTTGTACGCAGGAATTTGCGAAATAGGCAGGGATCACGCACCTGGTAGCAGTTGTTGAGCTGGGAGACAAGTAGCTGGGAGTCCAAGAACACATGGAGGTGACTTATGCCCATCTGGAGGGCAGCAGTTAGGAGACCGGTCACATCATCATACTCCACCTGGTTATTGGTAGCAGCACCGATACATGTTCCGTCAAGGTGGATGCGTTCATTGGAAGGGGAGTATAAGACCCATGCTGCGGAAGCTAGGTTGGGAGACCAGCGGCTGGCACCATCAGCGAAGCCAATGTAACAAGGTGGAAGAGGATCCATCTGTGGGCATGCAAAAATGCAATAAATATGAGATTGTGGTTAAAAACGGTGAAAAACAAAAAGAAAGCAAACTGTACAAATGCGGACCAATGAGGTCGCGGTTTTGGTTATGGGTAGAAACGTTTAAGATACAACCCATTCCTGGGGTTGGAGAAGGGTCGTCCTTCAAAGTCTGCTAAAATGTATGCCCCCTTGCCGAGTCAAGTTTGCACAATGTAAGGGCCTTGCCACATGGACTCGAATTTTCCTTTACCTTTTTGTCGTTGGCTTGGTCATAGGCGAGGACGAGGTCCCCTTCGTGGAAAGTTCGAGGGTGAACATGTTGGTCATAATGGGCTTTGGAGCGTGTTTTGGCAGCTTCGATATTCTGGAGAGTGGCACGACGATCTTCATCAGCTTGTTCGAGGGAGAGCAGACGTTGCTCAAGGGGGGAGGTATCGGGGAGGAGCTCAACAGCGATGTGCAGGGCAGGTATCTGACACTCAATGGGGAGGACAGACTTGACACCGTGAACTAAATGAAATGGGGTAAAACCAGTGGCGGTCTTGGTGGATGTACGGTAAGCCCATAAAGCAGGAAATAGCATATGGTGCCAATTGGACTTATGTTGATCAACTGTGCGTTGGAGTATGGTTTTCAGGATTTTGTTAACTGCTTCTACTTGACCGTTCCCTTGGGGGTAATAAGCCGAGGAAAATTGGTGTTCGAACTTGAGGAGGGTGGAAAACTCGCGCCACACACAATCTTCAAAATGTGATCCATGGTCAGATACCAATTGTTTAGGGACGCCGAATCTAGTGATGACATGGTTGAAGAAGAAACGGGCAGCGGTGTCAACCTTACAATTGAAAGTGGGCATGGCTTCCGCCTATTTGGTGAAATAATCGACGGCGACAATGATGTACTTATGGCCGTTTGCGGATGTGGGTCTACACTCCATGAAGTCGATGGCCCACTTACAAAAGGGACCAACAGTGACTACTGGGTGTAACGGAGCAGGTGGCGTCCGAGCTTTGGGGGCGAAAAGTTGGCAGTTATGGCAATGCTTGACCATGTTGATGCAGTCGGTGAAGAGTGTGGGCCAGAAATATCCGGCGCGGATGATCTTTTGGGCAGTGGCCATCCCGGAGAAATGGCCGCTGCAGGCACTGCTATGACAATCATTAAGGACTTGTTCGGCTTTTGTATGTGTAAGGCAACGACGAAGAATTGTATCGATTCCTCGCCAGTAAAGGACATCTCCAATGAGGAGGTAGCGAGAGGCATGGTGACGGATACGACGACGTCCGTTTCGAGTGACTATGGGTTGAAACTTCTGCGTGCGTAGGTATAACAAGATATCGCCATACCACGGGTCATCGGACGAGATAGTAAATAAGTGATTATCGGGTAACTCTTCGGAAATAGGTGGGGCTGGGATAAAGGAAGGGAGATCCGTCATGAGCTGGGCAAGCGCAAGGGCTTTGGTTCTCTTGGGTGTTTGGAAAGTAAGGTCATATTCTTGGAGGATAATGACCCATTTGGCCGCACGACCTTGCAGGAGCCGCCGGTTTAAGAGATAGACCATGGGGTTAGAGTCAGCAACGACTGTGGTATGACTAAGTAAAATGTAGTGTCGCAACCTTTGGACGGAAAAGACCACTGCTAGGGCTAGTTTCTCCTCATGTGGATAACGTAGGGGTGGGCCGGACAAGGTCCGGCTAACGTAGTAGATGACATGTTCTTGTCGTGAGGCGTCTTCTTGGACCAAGACTCCTGACACAGCATATTCGGATGCCGAGATGTAGAGGATGAAGTCTTGAGAGAAATCCGGAGGGGAAATCAAGGGGGCTTGTGTGAGAGATTTCTTGAGGGCATTAAATGCAGCTTCTGCTTGCTCGTCCCAGACAAAGGGTACTCGGGTACAGAGTAGGCGCAAGAAACCATGAACGGTTGTGGCGTAATCGGGAATGAAGCGTCGAAGGAAATTAGATCGCCCTTGCAGACTTTGGAGCTGCTTGAGTGTTCGGGGAGAGGGAAGGTCTAAGATGGCTTGGAATTTCAGTGGATCTACCGTAATTCCTCTATGGGAGACAATGAAACCCAACAATCGGCCTGTCAGAACACAAAAAACACACTTGTGTGGGTTCAAGCGGATTTGATATTTGCGACAACGCAGAAAAACTTGCCGAAGGTCGTTTAGGTGGTCTGATCGTCTTTGGGAACGAGTTGTAAGGTCATCGAGGTATACGAGCAGGATGTGGACCAAATCATGAAAGCAATAGGTCATGGCCCGCTGAAATATTGCGCCAGCATTTTTGAGACCGAAAGGCATAACACGATAGGCAAACGCGCCCCATGGGGTGGTAAAGGCGGTCTTGTATTGGTCTTCCTTACGGATTTGTATCTGATTATATCCGGAAAAACCGTCCATGAAGGAGAGGACTTCATGCCCCGCACACGCATCAACGAGCTGGTCAATGAATGGCGTAGGGAAATTGTCTTTGGGACAGGCGCGGTTTAGATCGCGGAAGTCAGTGCATACTCTAAGGGTGCCTTGTTTCTTGTTGACAGGAACAGGGTTTGAAACCCATGTGGTATAGGCAATAGGATAAATGAATCCTGCTGTGCGAAGTTTCTCGATCTCTGTTTTGACAGCTGGGAGTTTGGAGGGGTGTATGGGACGCTATTTCTGACGAACGGGGGTTATGTCCGGCCATGTGTCGATGTGGTGTTCTATAATGGCAGGGTCAAGGCCAGGCATTTCGGTATAGGACCAAGCAAAGACATCACGGAATTCTTTGAAGAGTGCTGTGTACTCGTTAACCTCCTGCGCAGTGCAAGATTCCCCTAAAGCGATGAGTTCGGGGGTGCCCCCGGGGGCAGCAAGATCGACTTGGATAACAGGGGATATGTTGGCGATGTTACCCTCTTCGAAGGCGTCATGAGCAGGAATAGGGTCCTTGAACCAATCGACCTTCGGGGGAAGGAAGTCTTTGGATTCCACTGCGAATTGGGAAGCAGTGGTAGAAGGTGGTTCATCTGGGAGAAAGTATGAACGATGATGCATGTCATCCCAGGGATAATCTGGGGCGGTGAGAGCCTCAAGAATTTCTTCGTCACTATAGAATGTTCGGGTTGTCAGATCGGTTGCCGAGGGGGTGGTGACGGAAGAAAACATATAAATGGTCTCGAACTCTTCTGAAGCAGAAGATTCCGGGGGGTGGATTTCCACAATGGGGGGTTGGGTTGTCTCAAGATCCAGATTGGAGGGGAGGATCTCGTCAATGGGGAGGTTGACCGTCTCCAGATCCGGATGTGGGGAGTGGATCTCCCTAATGGTGAGGGGCACCGTCTCAAGATCGAGGTTGTTCATCTCATAGAGCGCTATTCTGTACTCGGGGAGATCGGGACAGTGATGGGATTAATGCCCGTAAACATCGCATAAGGCACACGGGTGGTTGGTGCGCAGGGATTTGTCGCGAGGCATAGGGGTTGACTCTAGATGGACCACCGGGATGGTGGGGTCGTCATCGAGCATTTGCATGTATTCTTTTAATTCTGGTAATTGAGGACATAGGTGAGTCGCATGGCCCAACTCATCGCACAGCGCACATTTGGGAGGGGCCCGGAATACAGGGGGGTTTTGGACTGTCTTAGGAGGTGGGACAACAGTGTAAGGTTGGGGGCCTCTGCCCCCCATGGGTTTGGTAAAAATAGGGGATGGTTTCGCGGGGGTTGACGGGGTAGCGACACCGGGAGGTGGTTTCGCGGAGGTTGACGTAGTAGCGACACCGGGAGGTGGTCGACTAGTAGTAGCTATGGGTTGCACTAGTTGCAGGACGACATCTGGTGTCGGCGGGCGAACTGGAGGCGAAAGGTACCAAACGGGTAATCCTAAGGTTAAACCCGGGAGGCTAAGGGTAGCCATGACTGGGGTGCTAACCACTCCTGAGGGAGGGAAGAGGAAAGGTATGGTATGTATGGGTGTGGCGCCAATGTGGCTAGGGACCAAGGGGGGTTGAGGCAACAACGGTGGTTGATTACTAGGGGTTCTCGTGTTGTGGGACAGAGTCAATAGGTCAGCCACTTCATTAGTAGATGACGGTGGTGGGAGAGATGGAAAAGTGGATGTCATCGGTGGATCTGAGTAAACTCCGGGCCCCACTGAAGAAACCAAAGAGGTGGTGGTATCCGGAATAAGTTGGTCAACTATGGGGAGCATGGGCCCTATAGAAGAACTGGTTGTGTTGGGGGCACCCGAGATAGTGTGTTCAATCATGGGGAGGACATTTTTGGGTGTTGCGGCGGCCTTGGGATCGTAGTATGTGAGTTGGTCAACTTTGACCACGCGTCCCTCATGAGGGAACATCATGATGCGAAAAACGGTAGAAGCAACTGTCCGCATAGCATACATGTAGCTGCGGCCGAGTAGAAGGTTATAGTCAAGCTGGGCATTGACAACCTCGATGTTTATCAGGACCATTTTACCAGCTAGCTGGACGGGGACATTGGTTAATAAGCCATCTGGTTGAGCTGAACGACCGTCGTAGGCTCGCAACGTAGTGGAGGACGGTTGGAGAGGGGGTGATCCCATTTTCTGCCAGATGGAGGTGGGCATGACACATGTAGAGGCACCTTCATCAATAATGCAGGGATGGACTACAAAATTCCGGATGGAGACAGTAACTTGGAATGATAAGTTGGAGGGCAGGCGGGGTTCGGATTGGTCCAAACCATATGCCATTAACTGCGAATCATGCGGATCGATAGCCCCAATGGCTGAGAGTAAATTCTTACGCTGCGAAGGGCAATTTCGTAAAACTTCTAACGCAGACATGGCTGCGGGAGACTGGGCTAAGTCGTCTACAATGTTGTAGTTTGATGCAGCCCGCGCATTGGGGTTGTTATTGATACGGCGAAGTGGGAAACGGGGTGCTTTGGGAGCTCCATCTAGTGGAGGTGGAGGTATACTTAACGACTGATCAGTGGGATGAGCATTAGTGGGGTTATTGGCGGGTGGTGCTTCCGGGGTGGAGCCATATTGGTTCCGCCGGGTCTGGAGGTTGACCTCATCCGAGGACATCATCAACAGATGGTGGGTACCTGAGTCAGACGGGGGTTGATCAGGAGCGGCATAAGTGGTTTGTTGGATAAGCGCATTAGCTTGAGGGGGAGCCAATGGTTCAGTGTTCACTAAGGCTTGGTTGGGTAAGCGGTTTTGTAGGACCAAAGGTGGCTGTTGAGGTTGTGGGGGATTGGGCTGTGCTTGAGGAGCCGCCTGTCCATGGCGTAGCTTATCAGCAGCCAAAAGTTGTTGAACTCGCTCCATCTGTGGACAAAAGTGTGTGTAGTGGCCATAGACCCCGCAAACCGAACAAGGGAAGTTGGTTCGCAGGTTGGGGCTTTTAGCCTGCTTGGGCGGGCGATCGGGGTTTTGGTTGGTAGGGGCTGCGTTATTATTAGCAGGGGGATTAGGGTGTTGACCAGCTTGCTCGGTCTGCTGGTTGTTCCCACAATTTCGGCCCCTACCGCGGTTTTGTTGGCCCTGGTTGCATTGGTTATTCTGGTTTTGCGGCGGGTTTTCTTGGGCGTAAACCTGCCCTTGGGTAGTAGGTGGATTTTGAGTTTGCACAGGTGCGGGAGCTGGCTGCGGTGCATAGTATGGGGGTGGAGGCTGCACTGGCGTGGCTGCTTGAGGGTGTTGTTGGCAGTGCTGTGAAGCAGGTTGTGAGTTTGCCGCAGGGGAGGGCTGTGGCTGATAATAAGGAGGTTGGGATTGTGGCGGCGCAAGAGCTGGTGCATCCTGCTGGTGATAGTATGGCTGAGGTGCGACCGGGGAAGGCATATTGGTGAAACACTGAGGTGGACATGAAGGTCCGTGGATATGGTGTTGATGGGACATGTGAGCATACGAGCTGGTTGCTCCGGACTGTGATGTAGCCCGCGAAAGTTCAGGTCCAGGAGTAGGACGGGTTATGGAAAAGGGCTGAGGCTGTGAAGAGAGACGGCCAATGATGCCATCGACAGCGTGGGATGCCCCCGGCACATCGGGATGTGAGGGATCTCCTCGAGGGGCATCCGGGATGATGGTGTAAAGATAACCCGACTGGGCGTAAATGAGATCAAACTACTGGGCTTTAAGGATAGCCTCTTCCTCCGACTGGGGTCTTTCGGTTGCCACATCCTTAGCAATGAGCGGAAGGAGGGACTTAAGGAACCAATCTAGGAAGATCCGGTCATCTAGCTTGATTTTGCATAGGCTACGGCGTCGTCGCCATTCATGGATGTGGTCCGTGATGTGGGTAGCCGTGTTCTGTCTGCATGACAGAAGGATCTCGACGCCTGCGTCATAGCGAACAGGTAACTGGAAGAACTGGAGGAAGGTCGAGGCCAGGGACGTAAAGGTGGTGTGGGTTCCGTGGGGTTGCTCGATATACCATTTGGCAGCTGAGCCAGTAAAAGTGCGCTGTAATAAACGAAGGCGGATGGAGTCATCTACTATGGAATTGGAGGAGCACCATAGATGGAAAGACATGATATGATTCTGGGGGTCCTCACTTGCCTTACCCTCAAACTTAGGGATGTCAGAGGGGAGTTTGGTAGGCATGGGGGGGCCACACAGGGTTGTGCTGGATGGGGTCGTTGGTTAACCTGGCTAGGTTAGGTAGGTTGAGGCTAGCCATATAGGGAAAACTGGATGGAGGGTGTGATACGGTAATGGGTTGGACCACGTTGGGGCCCATGCCCCCAGGTGGAGGGGTGATGTGAGGGATGTTACCCCCAAGTGGGGGAACTACGGTGGCATGAAAAGGTCCTACGCCACCAAGGGTGGTAGGAGTTACTAATGGAGTGGGTATGGGTATTCCTGTCGTGGGAATAGGTACGGTGAGGGAAATGGTAGATGGGCCTCCTGTGGAGGGCATACCCATGGTAGGTGTAGTAACTGGTATAGTGGCAGATGTGCCACTGGTGGTCCCTATAATGGAGGGATTGGGAGTCACGCCAGCCATGGGGCTAGTGGGGGTGGTGTAAAGGGTGTTTTCGGAATCTGGTGACGGAGTCCTATGCCGCTGACGAGTGGAGTCAAGTGACAAGGCTCGAGATCTACGGTGATGACGGGTGGTGTCAATTGAACCGTGCTGTGGGGGCTCGCCTCTGAGGCAACGAGAATGTCTCGGAGAGTCAATGGTGACAAGTGGTTTTCAAATATGTGGGTTGTGGTGTCGAAAAAAGAACTCAAAAAATCCTAATGCAACCGTGTGTGCAGAAGGAGAGCTCAAAAAACAAGGCACTCAGGCCAAAAAGCAACTCAAAACACCTACTGTAACTGCGTGCTAGAATAGGCGGAGTGTCAACAAAGTGGTCAGAATACCAATAAGCAGTCGGTTTCCTAAAAAAGAAAAAATCGGTGGACTCACTAGACCAAGAGGAGGTAAGGGAGCATGCAAACACCTAGCTAATGGTATTATGACTCAACTAAGTATATCCTCTGCAAGGTGATGAAATCCAAGTCAGACAATATAAGTAGGAAAGTCAAATGGCTAAAGTATCCCCCTACCGGGAGGGACACCGGGTACGCAATCCTAGAAGAAAGGCAACTAAGATACCCCGTTCATGACACGTCCAGGAAGGTGAATCTGCCGCTTGGTCCTTTAACCGCAATATTCCCTATACAGGGATATTCCGAGAACTGCGAAAGGTAGCCCTTCAGTTACTGAATGGATTTCGGTATTCCACTCAGACTTCCGGAACCAATCTCACGACTTCAACCCTCCTAAGGGAGAGGCCCTCTGACAAACTTGTGGTGACCGTGTCAAAAAATACTAAGGGATTTTGGTTCCCTAAAGGACAACAACTATGTCTCACGTGTAAATAACCAAGGGGTGTTATTGGAAGCCTATCCCCCCGATCCTACCTAACTACAAGATTCTTTTGTGTTCCTCAAATGAGGTTATAGTGTTGGTTGAGTTAAGTAGATTTTAGGTCTCACTTTGAATTAGGGGATAGATTGTGTACACGTGAGATTATGAATCCAAAATAGTTACTCAATGACAATAAAAATGTAGAATTTGAAAAACTTAAAAGATATATATATATATATATATATATTTTTTTAAATAAATGCTAAAAATTTAAACAATGCTGTGAGCAAGGGACAGAAATGGCTGCAGTTCTGCAAGTGGTACAGGTGGCTGTGCAAATGCAGGAAAAATGGATGCAAAGTGTTTGGGTTTCGGCGCGGAAACAAGGGCAAAAAATAGTTCGCGGACCGCGAGTATGGGGCAGACTCGCGCGGTCGGACCGCGGGTTTGAAGGCAATAGTCGCGCGCAGATCGCGGGTTTAGTGGAAACAGGCGCGGTATAGGTTGCGGGTTTCGCGCTGACAGCGGCGGTCAGAGCGCGACTGTGTAATGAACAGGCGCGGTCGGATCGCGACTGTGGGCGGAAAAAGCACGGTCGGGACGCAGGAAAAAAGGCTGACAGCGGCGGGCTGGTCGCGGGTTAAGGCCTGAAATGCGTGGTCGGGCCGCGGATGCGGAAGAAAAAGGCGCGGTTTCCGGCGGCCGAAAACGACAACCGAAAGTACAGTACGGAAAAGATAAAAATAAAATTAACAAGAGACAGCGGAGTCGCCAAAAACTGTAGCTAGGGTTTTCACCCTAGCTTGTGCGAATGAGCACCTACTAAGGAATCTGGAATCCTTAGTAGCAGTTCAATGATGCAAACAAAAATAAAACTAAGCTAAAGCAGTAAACAGCAAATAATATGAAGAAAAAACAGTAAAGAAATGTGTAATGGTGATTTTATTTATGTTACCTCCAATGAGGAGGTTGATGGAGTCCGTTGCGCTGGTCCGATGTCGGTGGCTCCGTGCTCCAAGCTGCTTCTTTTCCTTTTTCGGTGGTGGAAATGGGCCAAAAAAGTTCTCAATGGTGAAAATGGCTTGATGGTAAGCTAGGGTTTCGAGAATAATTTCGGCAGAGGCAGGATGCTTTTGACTGTGGATGTTCAAATGAGGGGTCTCCACCACTTATTTATAGTTTTTTAGTGGTGGAGTGCTGGCCCATGGTTTTGGAAACCATATGGTTTAGGGCAGCTTGTTTAGGGTTTTTTCCTCCTTTTCCTCATTATTTTATATTTTTTTCTTCCCTTTTGGGGATTTTGCTATTTTTAGAGGAATTGTGGACATTTTTGGAGGAAAAAGGGGTTTTTTGGCCTTTTGGAGGCATTTTAGGCCTTTTGGAGGCTTTTTAGTGGGATTTTCAGGGAAATGTGGTAGGCAAATGGACAAATGAGCCACGTAGTGGGGTAGATGAGGTAGTTAACCATTTTGGGGTGTTAACAGTGTGCATGGCACCTAGGTGTATAGTGGTAGTGGGAGCTGTGTCGGGCACTTAGCGGTATAGTGGTAGCAGGATTGGATTCCTTGTACCCCGTGTCATGAGAGTACCAAGAAAGTCTAGAGTTATAGATTCCCTAACAAAAAAAATACAAAAAATAAGAAATAAATATTTTGTTCCAAAATTTAGAAAAGTTTAAGGCGAAAAATATCAAATAAAGTAGAAAAAATAATTCATTTCCTAAATAGTATGTAATTAATTTATGTTTATAAAAGTTTTTTTTTTTTTTTAATTTCCTAAATAATATCTAATTAATTTATATTTATAAAAGTTTTTTTATGTTTTTTTTAAACAATTAGGTTTCGGTTAGCTGGTCTTTTGGTTGAGTAGATGGGAATCAAATATTTAAAGTATAATATAAAATATAATCAAACGTAAGTTAAACTTACATATTCATATTGTACTAAATATTTATAAAAAAAAATCATATTATTATTGAAATTATGTGCAGAGAATGCATTATAGAAGGATAGAAGCCTAAAAACTAGTATAAAAATAACTACTTTGACTTTCCCAATAACCATTCATGAAATCTATTGATATTTTTTCAATGTTCAAATTCCATTTTTTTTATTGTAAAAATGGGCTTAGTGCCCTTGAATAGGGTTATTAGATCTAGATTTTGTAATCGGAGTTTCTTATATTTGTCACTCAAACAACTCACTCGATTTTTGGCAATATTTTAAACCAATTTTGAAGCCATAATCAATATTTGATAAATTGGAGAAGTAATGTAGTGCTTGGTTATGTGGAAATAATGTCTTAAATTTGGCAAGTTTTTAAACTACTTTGAAGCAATTTGACAAGTTGGAGAATGTGGTGTTTGATTAAATAATGTTTTAATTTTTTTTATTTAGGTATATTTATTATTATATATTGTGTAATTGATTTATAATTTTTTTTTTTTAATTTTTAATTTTATATATTAAATTTCTTTTTCTTGGAATAAATATTTTAGAATTTTCTATTTATTTTCTTTATTTTTATGTTAATTGCTAAATAGATATATTTTATTTATAATAAGATTGTAATATAGATGTCATTTTATCATGTAATCTTATGCAATTTATCTTAACTTGATTTATCATCTTGTATGCATATTTCCTTGTTTGTTTTACTTTCCGAATATGAATAAATGTTCTACAACCATTATAAATCTATCTTAAATTAGGTGTATCAAAGAAATGCAATTTCTTAAAGTGTAATTTTTT
>LPNX010179437.1:0-14196 GCA_001517045.1 Pseudotsuga menziesii | reverse complement strand
TTTTTTTTGTAATGTTAGAGCACCTCCATTGACATAGAGGGATCAAATCCTTAGAAATACAAACCCTTTTTTATTGTCTATCTATTGTTGGATAGGTTTGTAAATGAAGGATTTGTTTACATTTTACTTTTAATTATTCTACATTGTTTTACATTTTATGTTTTCTTACATTGTTTTAATTTTTAATTTTTTATACATTCTCTTATTAATTTTCCTATTATTTAAAAGTTATTCTGAAATTTCTAATTAAAATTTATGTCCACTTAATTAGTACTGTGCTGGAATGTTACATTACAATGATGATGATGATGATGATGGTTAACGTCACGTGCTACAAAACTTTGGTTTATCGGACCTAAAGAAATTAATTATTTTGTTTGTTTTAAAATTGTATTTCTACTTTCAAAGAGCTTGGAGAGAAGCGTCCCAAGCTCAGTATAATTTTGACATGATAAGAGGCTAGGAAGGTCAGTATTGCAACAAAGATATCCTTCACAATGGGTAGAAGCACATTTAAGAGCAACTACAAAATTTCATGTAGCCTCATAAAATAAAATAAAAAGAATATGTTATTTTTATATCATTTATTCCCCTTAGTGTCTTTACGATGTACTCCAATAAAATTAAACTAAAAATTTCCCACTTTCCTAGAAACCTTGGAAGATAATAGAGTATTAGTGTAACACACCAAATAAATGTAATTTATTATTACTTGGAATATTATTAATTTTTTTTAATATTTTGGCAAGAAAGTCAAATTGGATGTAATGGGTTATTTTATTTAATAATGTAAATATTCAGAGGAATTAGAACTGAAGTAGTTGTTGAAAGAGTGTTTATTGACCCACTAGGGGGAAAATACAAGTGGCGAAAGATGTTGAGTGAGAAATCAAGTGATGCGGGATGAATCTTCCTAAAAAATCAGGTCAAGACACTTTGTGGAGTGCTAAATAGTAGGAGGCTAAAAAATGACCAACTCTTACGAAAAATACTATAAAACAGTATGTCCAACAAGAAATAAGGAGGCTATCGATGGACAAGGAATTGATCCGTTAATGCATAACATGGTGCATTGAATGGATTTTGTAATTATGGTTCAAGAAACATGCTCATGGGTTCTAGAGAAAATAAGACTTGGTTGGTGTAGGAGTTGAGTGTGAGGAACGACAACTTCAATTTTGTTTTCCCGACAATGGTGTTAGGTTCTATACTCAATTTGTTTTATGTTTAGTATTGATAAATTATATACTAAGTATAGATATGAATTGTAAATACATTTCCTTTTATAGTAAATTATACTATGCATATGTTCCTAACATTTTTCCTATATTCATGTTATGATATAGTATAAATTGTTATTTAATTACTGAATGAAAAAAGAATCATAGATCTTATTATCTTAGTTATATTTTGAGTTAATCTATGTTTGGGATTCCATACTCGGATTAGATTGGATCTAATGTTCGTATAACTAAAGAATATACACGAATGTATCTCGAGAATCCATATATCCCTTATGACTGTATGGATGGCTATCTCTTGGGGACAAGCTAATCAACCAATCCAGCACTTGGATTACCAGAGTAATGCCCAATTCATAGATGTGGTTCATATCTTAAAGTATGTTTGCATATTTTCTATTAAACACATTTCAAGTGGACATTAGATTTCAGTTCTTTCAAAACTAATCATATGCCCTAGGAACTTAGGTTTTTCATACATAGTTTACATCTCTTCTAAACTTTGTTATTTTATAAATTTTTCTAAATAATAATTATGTTTGAAGAACACCTATAGTTATGATCAAATAGCTAACAAAACAATTTACAGAAGGAATTTTTAAACCAATAATTGAGTAACCCTAATGTGAAATCAATAAATGTAATCACTAAACAAAAGGAATCTAGACAGTCCCAAAAAATGATAATTATAGAGAGAAGAGCTGAATGGATTGACATTTTAATATAGTAGTAATCAAATATACAATGATTTTCAACTGGCTATTCATACCCATTTGGAACCAAATTTGAAATATACTTTTTTATAAATAATCAATACGTGTCCCACTCAGAGATCTATATAATAACACAATTGATAATTAGATCTAGTTAATTACAGAGTAAAACTATGTTTGTCAAATAAAATTAAATTCATAGACACTATTCACTAGTATCCATATCCGAGGATAGTTAGCATTTCCAAAGAATTTAACCACAATCGAATCATATCAACTAAAATAATAATTTTGATTAAACTTCGAGCTTAAATCGAATTATCTCAATCAACAAAGTTTTCCAAATGTTAAAATATCATCATGGTTGTGACCCCATCCATTGGAATCCACTGTTTAGAATAAAATGTAATGTACATCCAAATCTGATGGAAAAACAACTCATTAAAACGTGAGAGGCGGCGAATCCTTTATTATAAGCTAGTACAGACCCCTAAGGGTTTATCATAAGAAAATTAAAAAATGTATCTTTGGAGAGGCTCTGAAATTCCTTTCCATGTTTGGACTACAAACCCAATGGGAAACCATTGCAACCCTTAAAATACCAGAGCCTTACCACGTGATCATGGAAGATCCAAGTTTGCCGTCCAAGTCATTGTGGTGGTAGACACATGCACCAAACTAAGTGGTGTTAGTATAATACTAATGAAAAAGTATAAAAATGTATACTTCTAATTCAAGAGTGATAGTTGAAAACCCTCAGCTCTATATAGAGAAGGAGGCATCAAAGAAGGTGACCCTATCTCTTCTCTCGCCAGGCCAGGCCGAGGAACCTACATCCACACTTTTACTTGTTTGTTAAAAGACTATTAATGTCAACTTAAATTGAATAAGGAAAGGAATGGAGGTGTAAAAATCTTACCTCGCTAAATGAATTTTGGGCTGAATGTTTGAAGCTATATTCACTCGATGTTTTCTAAATCCACTTCCACATTAAAAATGCAGAGTTATAACAACCATTTATGTAGAAACAAAATGAAAAAATAAAAATAACTATCATACTAAAAGTCACCTCAATTAGCCATAGAGAGGGATAGGGGTCAACTCCTCCTGTATTTCTCCTTATTTATCCATGCCTTCATAAAGACAGGAAATCTCAAGTTAATTTTTGTATATGTTATAAACCTTAAAAACAAAAATTTGAATGCATAGAAGTAAACTAAGATTTTATTCATTACTTGTTTTAAGGTTGGGCATGTTGTAAGCCTTCACAAAATCTTGAAGAAGGACTGGATTCTGGTCATAACCCACAATAAACTAGACATGTTGAGGTTGTATTGGCAGTCATTGAACCTCTACAAGACTCAAAAATATTCAAGTAAAGCTCAGAAACAAGAAGAATCCCTCCATTAATACACTGTGCATAAGGATGAGCAAGATTGTGTAGCGCAACCATGAGTGGGTGAGTTTCCTTCCACAAGAACAATTACATAATAAATGAGTGCAAAAATAAGCCCTTATATAACTTAAAGATGGAATTAAAACCTTTCTAAAGCCCTTACATGAGATCATGATACGTGGAGGGTTGTGGTCCCTCTTGGCCCACAACACATGCAAATTTTAAAACTTTCAATTCAATACACCTAGGTGTGTTGTCAAGTCACATCAAGGGTTAAGTTAAATATCAATTCAAGTCATAAATGTTATGTACTCGCATTCCATTATACCTCCCATTTCAAATTTATTGTTAACTAAACCCTTGACATAGCACCCAACATTGAATGGCCATGGCTAGGATCATGACTATGGTGATTATTATCACCATAGTCAAATATTTTTATCAAACCTTTAAACCAAGACATGTGCTATGCTTCCAACATCATAAACCATTAAGAAAAACATTTTAGTTTACCCCCTTTCCAAATATATATTTACAAGGGTGGTTTTCAATACGTAAGGGTGGACCTTTAGGGTTAGCTAGGACTAAGCCTTAGTTTTTAGTATTAGGTTCTAAACAATCAAACTTTAAAATAAACATAAAGAATTGAAAACATCACCTTGGAAACTTTGTTATATAGTATTTGTCACCCGAAGACAACTCCACACATGTCATAACCTATCCATCAAACATAGAACCAATGCAAGTGAAATTACATGTGTAATACATGTGAAGAAAAATATAAGATGCTATGACAAAAAATTACATGCTACGATAGAATAATGAATTATAGAGTAAAGGAAAACAAAAAATATTTATGGATCTTTTAAGGTGCGTGACATAATGGTATCAGATCATGGTTACAACACTTGTTTTGAATAAGCCCAACACTGAAATTGATAAAACAAAAAACTATTTTTATCTTGTTATGGTTGGATTCTCTTAAGAATAGGAAGAGAAGAAAAACATTGTTTTTTGCAGGAAATTATGGTAGATGTGGGAATGTCTGGTGAAGAGGAATCACATCGTAGAAATATAGTAACCAAAGGTAACCTAAGGGATGGTGAAATATGAGTAAATATGAATGAAAGTAGGAATGATAACATGTTTGAATTACAACAAATAGTTAAGGAATTAAGGGAATAAAAAAATGAGTTAAAGAGGATAAAGAACATATCATAAATGCATAGGAACACTTAAGTAATCTAAAATACAGAGTAATGACAAAAGAAAAATAGAGAACCAGAACTTCATATGGAAAACAATGCACCTTACAAACTGAAGGGAAGGAAATTGGAGTCTTCCAAACATGAGTCTCAATATTCAAGTGAAGAATCAACAAAACATAATACTGAAAAACATAAAGATAATAGTTTAGTAGTGATAGTAACCAAAGACAAAGAAATACAAGTCGTATGAAGAAATTTTGGGTGAATTCAAAAAAATGAACCTCATATGTTCAATGGAGTAATCGAGAAGAGATACGAAGTAGAAGCTTGGTTATCTAGAATGAATAAAATTTCCATATCTATAACTATTCTGATGAATTGAAAGAAAAAATAGCCATCTATAACTTGGCAGGAAAAGAAGATATATGGTGTCAAGACATAAAGAAAGTACAAGGCATAAAAGAACGCTAGGTAACATGGAAAACCTTCAAGAAACATTTTAAATTAAAGTATATCTATGAACAATATTACAAAAAAAAAGATAAATAATTTTACGAGTTAATATTAAGTTCCATCACTATGAAAGAACTATGTAGTAAATTCTTAAGTTTACTTTGTTATGTTCCTTAAATCATCAAAGAAAATGAAAAATGAAATGCTTTATGAGTCATTTACCTCTTATGTTCAAAGAGAGGATTGAGTATAATGATTCAAAGACTCTCGAAGAGGCATTGAGAAAAGAAAACTTCTTCTATGATCAAAATAAGAATAAAATAGAAAAAAAAATACAAAACTGAAAAATAAAAGACGTGGCAACTTTGATTAGAAAAATGAAAATACTATGATTTATAAGAATACATGGAATAACTACCGAGGATATCACAAAAATAATTAAAAAACTTTAAGCCATTGAATCATGCAACAAAATAAAGTGAACCACCCACTCACTTTAATAAAACTACTTCACATAGGGAACCACTAAAATTCTATGAATGTGGTAAGCTACATTACTTTAAAGACTGCCCCATAGAAAAGAAAATTTTTAATAATGTTCACTCAATTCAAGAAGCTACTAAAGTTGGGGATATGGAAAGAAGTATTCCCAGAATTAGTGCAACATTAGAGAATCGACAAGAAGACCTTCAAATACCAATGGTCAAAATCGAGGTATGATAAAAGACAAACCCATTTCTATACTAATTGATTCAGGTGTGAGACTAAGTTATGTATCACCTATAATTGTATAATTATACAAATTACAGCAAGATACGTATGCAAAATCCTGGGTGGTACAACTTGCGACACACACAAAAGGTAAAGTCACTACTTATGTGAAAAAATGTGAATTTATTATGAATTAATTGAAGACACATGCTTATATAAATATCTTACCATTAGGATCTTATGATTTACTGTCACAAATGGACTGGTTAGAAAAACATAGAGTAATGTTAAACTGCTATGGTAAAACATTCACATGTGTAGATGATAAAAGTAATACCATTATTGTAAAAGGAATTCCCAGAAGGGTTACTATACAAGATATCTATGCCTTACAGATGAAAAGGTATGTACGTAAGGGATGCAAATAATTCGCATTATATGTAATGGATGACAAAGAGTATGATAATCAATTTAAAATAGAGGATATACCAATTTTAAAATATTTTAAAGACATATTTCCGAAAGAAGTTCTCGGACAACCTTCGAAGAGGGATATGGACTTTATGATCGATTTGGTATTGTGGGAGGTACCACGATCAAAATATCCCTATCGTATGACTATAGTAGATATTACTGAACTTAAATCACAATTGTAGGAACTAATTGATAAAAAAGCATTCGACCTAGTGTTTCCCCTTGATAACCACTAGTCTTATTTATAAAGAAAAAAGAATGCACTTTAAGACTATGTATAGATAATTGTCAATTATACAAAATGACTGTTAAAAATAGATATCCTTTGACGTGGATTGACCATCTATTTGATAAATTTTGAGGGGAAACCATATTCACAAATATGGATTTAATCTCTAGATACCATCAAGTATGGATCAAAGATGAAGATATCTTTCAAACTCCTTTTAGAACCCGATATGATCATTTCAAGTTTGTTGTAATGTCCTTTGGGTTAAAAAATTACCTACAAGATTTTATGTGTTTAATGAATATTATTTTAAGCAAATACTTAGATAAATTCATAGTCGCCTTTATCGACAAGATATTGGTCTACTCTAAAAATAAACAAGAGCACAGAGAAAATTTAAAAATAATTTTACAAGTGTTAAGGGAACACCAACTGTTTTCTAAGTTCAGCAAGTGTGACTTCTTTAAAGGAATAATTCAGTATCTAGGACAAGTGGTTCCTAAAAATGGAATATTAGTTGACCCTCATAAGATTAAGGCTATCACTCAATGGTTTGTTCCAAATAATAAAACTCACATAAGATCATTCATGGGGATTACTGGTTACTACAAAAAATTCATTGAAGGGTTTTCTAATATAGCCTACCCCGTAACTTCATTACAGAAGAAAGGTTAGAAATTGGAGTCGAGAGAAAAACTTACTTAAAGTTTTAATAAATTAAAACACTTGTTAACCACATCTCCTATCTTCAAAATTGACGATCCTTTTAAGGATTTTTTCATATGCACCGATGCATGTAAAAAAGGTTTAGGCCGGGTACTAATTCAACAAAAATATGTCGTAGGCTACGAGTCTAGGAAGCTAAAAGAACACAAGAGGAATTATACTACTCATGACCTAGAACTAGCTTCCATCATACATGTGCTAAATATGTGGCAACACGACCTCATCGGAATAAGATTCTTACTAATGTCGGATAATATAAGTTTAAAATACTTATTCGATCAACATAATCTTAATGCTATCCAATCTAGGTGATTGTCATTTCTAAGTGAATAGGATTTATAGATAAAACATATAAAAGGAAAAGAAAATAAATTTGCAAATGCTTTAAGTCATCACTCAAACTTGCTATATGCAAGCATTAATTATGAATCAGATTTAGAATATAAAATTCTAAACGTGGAAAATTTTGACAAAGAGTATCAAAACCTAAAGGAAAATACCACATAAAACGAAACGAATCAAATAAAATCAAATCTTAGTCTAAATAGAAGAGGGTTATTACACATAAAGGAATATTATATAAACCTAACTCTAGAGATATTAAAGTAAGTGGTATGGACGAATTACATAAAATTGTTAGAGGAGATCATGACATGTGGAGGGATGAGATCCCTCTCGGCCCACAACACATGCAAATTTTAAAACTTGTCATTGAATATGCCTGGCTACGCTGTCAACTCCAAGCCATGGTTGAGTTAAACCTTGGCTCAATCCATGAATATTATGCACTGGAATTCCTTTGTACTTCTCGTTTTAAATTTATTACAAACCAAACCTTTGACGTAGCACCCAACATTGTATGGCCATGGCTACGTTCAGGACTATTGTGATTATTATCACCATAGTCCATGCTTTTAATCAAACGTTTAAACCAAGACATGTGCTATGCTTCCAAAATCATAAGCCCTTAAGCAAAAATTTTAATTTACCCCCTTGCCAAATATATATTTACAAGGGTGGGTTTTAATAAAGGAGGGTGGATTTTTAGGGTTATATCGGACTAAGACTTAGTTTTTAGGCTTAGGTCGTAAACAATCAAAGTTTAAAATAAACATAAAGCACTTAAAACATCACCTTGACAAGTTTCTTATCTCATCGTGGTCAGTCGAAGACAACGCCACAAGTGGCATAACGTGTTCATCAAACATAGAAAGAGTGCAAGTTAAATTACATGTGTAAATACATGCGACAACAAATATAAGACGCTACAACAAAAAATTACATGTTTCAACAAAATAACTAAGCATAGAGTAATAGATTTTTTATGGATTTTTTTACGTGTGTGACAATTAGAATATCAAATAGTATAAAGTCCCACTCTAATTCCAACATATAATAGGGTTCACCTACCCTTTCCTTGTCACAATGGGCTAAGGAACAACCCTACCCCTTTGTGACACATATTCTTAACCATAAGGCCCATTAGAATTTTTTTGAAATAAAAGATATATATTTGACCTTTCTTCTTTCCATAATAAAAGTGATCATTTGTGACCCAAACTATCCCACATTAAGGGTATTGAAACCATAATGGGCATTTATTTATTCTGCCTTTTAAGACCAATCACTAATAAGTGGGTAAAATTTTATAAAAAAACCCCTAAAACTTGTATAAATTTGAAAAAAATTATAAAATAAGAAAACCCTAAAACTTATATAAATTTGAACTTTTCTATATCAACTTTTTTCTCGCTTGTTTTTAATATAATAATGTTAAACTTTTATATTGATTTAAAAAAAACACATGATAGTTGTTAAACTTGCATAATCTTGTTACCCTTAAGATATTTGAGGCTAATAAGTTATTATTTGGGGACTTCAAAATTCAGATTTTGAAACCAAATTTAACCCAAATTAAATAAAAAATAAAAAAACAAATCCAAAACATCTAACCATTAAACTACTATTATTTAAAAGAATAATTTCCTACCCAAACTGGTCTGCATTGACCACTAAGGGTCAAAGGTATGGTGACCATAATGGCCTTTATTTATTTATTTGAGCCTACGATGATCGGCTAAGGTATGGTGACCATAATGGCCTTTTTCTTTTTTTTTAATTGAGCCTACGATGATTGGCTATGTTTATCACTAATAAGTGGTAAAAGTTTATAAAAACAAATAAAACCTAAAACTTTTAGATTATGGTTACTTTGCACTGAGTTAAAGTAAATAATAAAAATATGTATATATATGGTTAAGTTAACTGGAGTTAAAAGAAAAATCAACAAAACATAAAAATATAGTGGCATGGATTGGTTCGGTCACGAGAATCCGCCATAACTCTTTCGACATATGGATTTTGGATCATTCGGGCAAAGTTCATTTACGCTTCTATTCGCTCAGACACGTTTCTGTTTATTCATACCAGCGGGTAGCCATGGAATCCAGGCTGACTTTCAAGAGTTCAGATAACGAACTGTTCGAGGTCAATCAGTCCATCGCCTTCGAATCTAAGTACATCAAGCACATGGTCGAGGATATTGGCACCGCCGAAGCGGCTATTCCTCTCACTAACGTTTCTGGCAAGATACTTTCGAAGGTCATCGAATACTGCAAGTATCATGTCGAGGCTAAGAATCCCGCTGAAGAGAGGTCAGCTCCTACCCACGACGAAATCGAGACTTGGGATAAGGAATTCGTTGAAGTCGATCAGGCCACTTTGATCGGCCTGGTTAAGGTATTCTCTCTCAAAACCTGATTTTGATTTAGTTGGGGATTCGATTGTTTTGCATTACAGTAAATTACGGATTCTGTTGCTCACCTGTTTTAGGGTTTTTTTGGGGGAGCTTCTTGCTGAACAAGTTTGATGGGTTAGGGGAGCTTTGTTTTCTTTCATTTTAACTTGGAGCCTCTGAAGTGGTGGAGAATTGGTTTTTAATGAATTGATTATTCTGGATTCTGTTGCTCCTTCTCTCCATTGTCCTTGCTCACTTGTTTTAGGGTTTTTTTAGGGGGCAGTTTCTTGCTGAACACTTTTGATGGGTTAGGGGAGCCTTATTTTCTTCCAGTCATTCTAACTTGAAATATTTGAAGTGTTGGATAATTGTTTTTTAATGAATTGCTTATTCTAGATTATGTTCTTTCTCTTCCTTGTCCTTGCCCACCTGTTTTAGGGTTTTGTGGGAGAGTTTCTTGCTAAACACCTTTGAAGGGTTAGGGGAGCTTTGTTTTCTTTGAGTTATTTTAACTTGGAGTCTCTCAAGTGGTGGAGAATTGTTTTTTAATGAATTGACTATTCTGGATTCTTTTGCTCCTTCTATCCCTTGTCCTTGCTCAAGTGTTTTAGGGTTTTTTGGGGCGGAGTTTCTTGCCGAAGACTTTTGATGGTTAGGTGAGTTTTGTATTCTAACTTGGAATCTCTGAAGTGGTAGATAATTGTTTTTTAATGAATTGCTTATTCTAGATTCTGTTGTTCCATCTCTCCCTTGTCCTTGCCCACCTGTTTTAAGGTTTTTATGGGGGTGTTTCTTGGTGAACACCTTTGATGGTTTACGGGAGCGTTGTTTTCTTTAGGTCATTCTAACTTGGAGTCTCTAAAGTGGTGGAGAATTGTTTTTTAATGAATTTAGTATTATGCATTCTATTGTTCCTTCTCTCCCTTGTCCTTGGACACCTTTTTAAGGGTTAGGGGAGCCCTGTTTGCTTATTGTGGTATCTAATTTAAGGGTTAATGAAGCTTGTGAGTAGGTGAAGTTTGAAGGATCATAAATGGAATACTTCTTTGGGCATTTTAATTAGAAGTTTTATAATTGTTTTATTTATTTTTTTAATCTTTTTATTGATTTTATATGTATCATTGCAATATTGAAATAATGAGACAGTAAAATTGATTTGCTTCCAATTATAGAAAGCCCTTTCACCAATTGCTTTGGAGAAACTTGATTTCACCAATTTAGCCACATTTATTGGAGCTAATTTCTATGGTTTGAAGTTTTTGCTTTTCTCTTTATTGTTCAAGGGTTTTCTTAAAATAATTAGTGTGTCAAAATTGTAGTGTCTTATAAATTTTAGTAGTTTTTTATTTTATTTTTGGGGTTTTTGCTACCCATATTTAAGGTGTGGAAAGGAAAATGAATAAGACCTATCTTGTTTGAAAGGCATATTGAGGTGGAATAAAGGGATTTTACACTTAACCCACTCTCTAAATAGTTTTATTAGTTGTTTTTAGGGACATCTTTTATAGTCATTCTAGAATATTGGAGTGTCAATCCAAAAGGCAACATGGCATTGACCATAATCATAAGTTGTGCTAGAGAAACCAACCTCTCATAGGCAAGGCATAAATTTTATTCCTATCCAACTCTCATCTAACCCATTTAACTTCATGTATTAGGTTTGAAAGTTAATTTATTTATTTTTTGAGGCATCCAATTATATGGTATTTTTAGAGCATTATATGGTATTTTTATGAAGCATGAGTGTAATGATTCTTATTCTTTGAATATTTTGAGATATTGTTTTTGGAAAAACTAATTAGGAGATAATGTATCCTAATTTAGTTTTCTTGCTTATATTTTTATTTAATTTCCATATTTTATTGTTCCTATGCAATCACTATGTTTGATAAATTTATATGCATCTTTTCCAAGTGTAATTGTTGTGCAATTTTGGAAACAAAAACCTTAAGTCTTTTAATTTTAAAATAGCATAGTGCTTTGGTTGTAGAAACTTTTCCCCGAAGTATCTTAGAGCTTAAGGGTAGTTTCATCCCTTGGTCAAAGAATAGCAAGAATGAAACCCCTCTTTGAGATTTGTAAAATATGTTGACCTCAATACGGAACCAACAATTTATTAGTGATTTGTATATTTAAGAAATATTCCTTTAAAACTTATTTTTTCTTATTTGCAAGTTTGATGTGTAACTTATCTCTACCTAAATTCTCCCTCTCCATACCTTGGATTCAGTATGGGTTTGGGGTGAAGTGGATCACATGAAAAAGGGAACATTTGGAGACAATCCTCTAAAGTATCTCAATGCCTCATTAACATTTTTATGTTATTTTTTAAATTTACATTGTTCTTTAAACATTTGAAATCTTAGTAAGATGATTTTTTTCATTGTATTTGAATATTATTGAATTATTTCTATTAAATAAATAACTACTCAAGTTCTCTCATTTCTACATTATTCTTTTTTCTATAATATTTTTTGGATTTGTTTAGTAATGTTTTGCATGTGTTTTCTTCTCAAAATTTATATATATTTTTGTATATTTTGTGGAAAATTTTGCTTATTAAGCTTTTCTTGTGCAGGCTGCAGATTATCTCAACATAAAAAATTTGTTAGATTTGACATGTGAGACTGTGGCATGTATGATGAAGGGGAAGACGGTTGAAGAAATAAGGAAAAAACTCAACATTAAGAATGATTATACTCCTCAAGAGGAGGAGAAAGTTAGGGGTGAAAATCAATGGGCATTCGAATGATACATTTACTAGTGTAGGGTGATGGAAAAACAACATCTTTGGGTGATCTAAAAACAACATCTATATTTTGATGTTCCTAAGTCGTTGTTTTTCTTTGTTGTAGTCAAGAATTTGTTTTGAACCCTTTAGTCCATATTTATGTTGTTTGGATTCATTAAATTCTTCAAATACTATGGTTGACCTTGAACATCAAGGAGTATGGTTTGGTATATGTGAGACATTTAGTTGAACTATTTTGTAAATATCTTCAAGCATCTTTTGCATCTTTTGTAAATATCTTCAAGACACTACAATATTTGAATTTTGTGCCATTCACCTAACCATGGTGATAGTATCTTGTTCTTGGATAGTGTTATTGATGACATGTCCAAAAAACATGTAATGTTGAATTTCATTTTCATTGATATGCATGATTTGACATAATAATTAAATGGCAATTTTCTTTGGGGCATGGGAGGATTTACTAGTTATGAAAAGGTTTAGTGTTGTTATATGTTTCTTGATTTAGTCTTTCATTACTCTTTGTTCCTTGAGGATTCCTTCAACTATACATATACAATTCTTAAATAGTAGACTTATTTTTTTATTGGGCTTTTTATTATTCTTTTATCATAGTCCTACCCTTTCACCATACATATAACATTTCTAAGTAATAATCTTGAATTATTATTTAATATTGTATTATTTCTTGAAACAAGTGCTACCCTTCATATATATACATATACCTAGATAAGAGACTTGATATATGATTAGCTCTTTTATTATGCTTTGACTCAGAGTGACCTACTAATGTTTCAATAACACTTTGATCTTCCTAGATTTACATTTTCAATATTAATGCATAGCACTTTAATTTGGCTCAATCTATAGATTCAATATTTTGATTTTGTGAGATAGAATTGAATTTTTAATTAATTGTTTATGAGAATTTTGAACTGTAACTTTGTTTATAAAAATTTGAAAAGTAATTGTGATCTTATTTCTTTTTTGTTTATGATTTTGTGAAAATATTATCAATGCTTTTATTAAATACCTTAATGAAATTTTATTTCAAATTTACTGGAGTATATTATTTTTTAATGCTTGTTAGATGATTTATTCCTATTTATTCCTACGTATTGATTTTTTTCACTTTTAGTTATTGATGGCTTGCAACTTTCAATTAGACTTATTAGATAATATCACCGGGAATGCACAAAGCATTATAGTAGTTGCTGCTATCCTCATATTTTTTTGCATTTCGTTTTGAAATGTAATGTCTTAATTTACCGTATCGGGCAGACTCGAGCAATATTTGTTGTTGATATTTCGGAATCGTAACTCGTAACATGGGTTTGGTTCGTTGTTTATAAGGACTGGGGAGGTGACCTTCTACATCCTTCCACAGTACCATATCTAGATGGTTTTCTGACAGTATGAGATCAAGATGGTCTTTGGACAGAGCTGAGATGCCACACTTGAGATATTCTTAAATATGGAAAAAATTGTCTTCGTCATCATAGATTCACAATGGCCTCCATGGGATGAGTAGAGGAGAGACTGAAGTTGGGTTTGTA
>LPNX010179427.1:3793-76222 GCA_001517045.1 Pseudotsuga menziesii | reverse complement strand
TATATATATATATATATATATATATATATATATATACATACATACATATATACACATATACATATACATATACATATACATATACATATACATATACATATACATAGGTTCCTCGTAGGACAGAAGGAAGAAAAGGCTTTAGATCGTTTATATTAACCTTGGATATAACCCCAATACCTGTAATATAATAAAAAGAAAACAAGGTTAGTATAGATAAAATTGAAAAATGCTCTTAGCATAATAAATCTATGAATATCACTAAGGGCTTGAAATATTAAAAGAGAAATGTGTTTAATCGAAGGGGAAATTATTCTAGCTTAAAACAAATGTGTAATAATTTTGGAGAATGTTGTGTTATGTATAATCGTGTTTATCCCACATGCGTTGGGAACAAAATAAACAAGGAAACTATGACTATAAAACAAGAGGAATGCTATGAACAAAGGGGGGCGTGCTCAACTCAAGGAGGAATCACTGCTCAAATCATGGTATGAATTCCTTTTTGTTAGTTGTTCTGCGTAGCCGGGGGGGTTGAAATTGTTGCCTGCTCTCTGTTTTGGTCCGATCTTCTTTGGGTAACGCTGCTTGTTTTTATTGATTCCACGATTTCATGAGAAATCAAGCTGGTGGAGGATGGTTTAGTATTGACTGTTGTGCTTATTAAAATTGTGTTTTATAATGCCACGATTTCATGAGAAATTGAGTTGGTGGAAAATGGTTTAGTATTGATCTGTGATTTGTTTATTATTTTTTTTATATGCCATGATTGCAGAAGGTTTCTCTTTAGCTTGATTATTGCTCTACGTACTTTATGCCACGATTTCATAAAATCGTTGTTTGATATCGATCTGAAGTTTAATTAGTGATCTTCATAAAATCGTTGTTTGATACCGATTTGAAGTTCGAATAGTGATCTTCATAAAATCTCTGTAAAATCGATTTTGGAAGTCTGAATGTTATTCTCCTTGTATTCTCTGCTAAATCATTCTGGAAAGTAGCCAAGTTACTGATTTGATTTTTCTTCCAAGATCTAGAAATGTAGATCTTGAATGTAACTAAGTCCATCGTTGTTGCTAAGTACAAAATTAGTAGTTTCCCATCGCAGGGGTATATCAGTGTAAAAGTTGACATAAAACGTTGTTAGTTTCTGAGTTCAGTCTTGGATTAGGTCCATCGCAATTTGCTGAACACAACCCTGGTAAAGTAAATCGGGTCCATCGTGGATCTTCTAGAATGAAAATGCAATTTTACATAATTGCCAGATTCGATGTTGGAAGCCCTTGTGCAGGTAATTGATATCTATTCGCCTTTCAGGTAGGTAATGCCCAGATTCGGTGTTGTTTTCCCATTTACTGTTGGAAATGTTCTTCTAGAAACGTTTCTTTGTTTTTAAGAAAAGTTATCTCTGTACATGGTTTTTTTTTGGGTAAAATGGAAGATCTGAATCTGGCTCGCACTCGCGCTTTGGGGTTTGATCCTCATACAAATACCTTTTGTTAAACATCTAGAATGTTGATTCCCCTTTTTATGGTAAATGTTATCCATTTCTATATGTTAGAAGGGGGTTTCCTAGTCTTTCATGAACTGAATCTGTAAGACATTTTGTTTTTACCCACTGCGAAGACTGAAACCTCTTCTTGGATCCATGTCAAACTCTTTAGATCCATGCTGATTACTGAATGTAGATACGATGATCACCTAAATTGCAGGTTGGACTTTGGATGTTCAAGTTTAAACGCTGCCATGATTTTTCATCCATCTGATGAGTGCTTTATAGTCATGATGTTCATTGCCTAAATATGCCAGGATTTTCATCAATCTGGAGATTGCTTTATAGCCTGATCTGTGCATGTCTAAACACTGTTTGTTATGGCCATGATTTTCACCGATCTGGGGTTTAGTTTTTTTTTTATGACCGAGCTTTATTAAAACCTCTGTTATTATGCCATGATTTTAGATGGGAAATCCATCTAGGGTGTAGTTTTATTGAAGTTTGAGCTTTAATTAAAATCTCTATCTGTTGAGAAATGACAATCTTAAGTTCAAACGTTTATTTATGTTTGTGCTATAAGTTGTAGAGATGTTAGATAGTCACGTCATAATTGTCTGGTATATGCATTTTTTGTGTTTGATGTCAGTTGCAGATTGTATATCTTAAGTAGTTGCCACCATGGTCGTAGTGAGGACTGACCCCAAAAACTATGGTATGTATGGTTCAATATTTAGACTGACTTTAATGCAAGTAACGTAATGGTAATGGTATAGTTAAGTCAGAGCTTATTTGTGTGTTTTCCTACTCTTTATAATATAATTCTTGCACTGATTATTGGAATGGCATATATTGCAATAGCTTTGCTATACCATCTGTTTAGAAATGGCAATCTTAAGTTTAGTGTTTTATTTTTGGATGTGCTATTACTTTTAGAGATGTTAATATTTTACTTCAACAGAGCATATCTTGTAAAGGTGTGATGATTAATGCCAAATTCAGGTATGAAATACAGTTGGTTTAATGCCAAAGTTCGTGATGTGTCCAAGGAATTGTAAATGATTTTATGAGTTGTCATAAAGGTCCTAAACGAAAGCAATTTCGAGTTGCAAGTGTCTCTCTGCGAGGAGACTTGAGGAAAGGTAAACCGACCATGGATATGGTTGTACCATGACATTGTAATTACTCTTCCATAAGCAATAAAAAGAAACAAATTGGTGGACGTAGCCTCATGGACGAGGTGAACCACGTGAATATGGTTGTCCCGTCTTTTATATTTTTATGCTGTGCATGTTTTTTTTTTTTTACATGATGATGTTAGTATGAATGCGGTATAAAGGTTTATTGGTGGAAAAGGTTACTAAACGTATTTTTGTAGACATCTAATTCGGAAGAACATTACTTGGATGGTTTAGTGCTTTAAATAAATAAATAAATAAATGAAAAAAAAACTTTTACCCATTTTATCTAATTCCGCAACAAGGTATACCAAGGATGTTACAGTAATAGACTCTCTATAATATTCTTAGAGGTTTTTTATCAAAGGTTTAAGTCCTAGAAATGGATTTTTATGCTGAATAGCTTGGAAAAATAACAGTAAAAAAAACTTCCAATGTTAACACACTTACTTTCAGATATTCCTGGTAAACTTATCAAAAGAAAAGATTGTTGATTTATTTCTAAGGAAACTCTACAATTTGATAATAGTTCAGATCATTTTATTCATGTATCATTCTTATATATAGTTAAAAAATCCTTCTGTACTAGAGTACTTCATTGTAAGAATAGTGGAAAAATGCAGAAAGGAATTTTACTCATTAACCAATCATTTCTAATTCTAGGCTCATCTATTATGTTAAACATATACAAGTAAAATTTCCTGAATAAAATGCATATTTAAACATTCTACTTGCAGAGGCAAAGTATCTAAGTAATAATAGTAAAATTAAACATGACTACTTTCATTCCAGTAATTTGCTTACATAAAGATAAATAAGATAACACCATGGAACCCATAAATTTGTAGAAGAGACAAATAGCCCAAGGAGTGCATTCCACCAAACCATTTCCTAAAGATAGCTCAATTGCTTGTCTTAGGACCCCTTGTGCCTGTCCACTGATCCACCAGGATGAAAGCACTGTGTGAAGAAATGGGATTAAATACCCCTACAAATCAACAGTAGTACTTAACAACAATACTTATTTCCTCAGTAGTATATAACTCAGCTATGTGTCTGCACTAGTTCTGAAAGCATTCTTAATCACTCAATCCACTTCTTCCTTTTCCCTCATCGAATCTCTTGTGCTCCTTTCTCAACTTCAGAAATTTCACAAGGTAAAGAAAAGAATAGCCTCCTACTGAATTCGATGGATAGATATATGCATGCCTAGGTATTTTTGCTTAGTTTTTCAATTAATGAGCCACCTGCTCTGTTCCACTTTCTTGGGGAACATGACCCCAAAATTAGGGAAGTTGCCCCCTGCAACAACTAAGAGTGATTGAGGATGCTGCCATGTGTCAGTTTGCTCTCACCCTAGTTTATTCCTCCTAGTGGGTCAGTGGACACTCATTCAATAGGATCCTTAGGCTATTTTTCTCATATTTTATTTATTAAATAATAAAATATTCAACATAATTAATTACAGTCATCCTTGACCCCATGTTAGCACCGGAATTGAACCAAAGGTTGCGGAAGGGATCGCTTCTAGGTAACAACATAACCACTTTAGGTTGTGCTTCTGGCCCTGTGCAGTCACAAAGGGATCTCTTGTTGGTCGCTGGAGTACCTCCACATAAGGTTGTCAATCTTGTGTGTCACCAGAGTCTACTCCGCAAAGGATTTTCAATCAGCATAATCAGGGGGCTAGGATCCTGAATGGTGAAAGGTATGTTGAGGAAGGGGCATGGCAGGATTATCGGGGGATAAAGGGACCATGGGAAAATGGAGTCAAAACCTGCACAAGAAACGATTATAGATGGAAAGAATGATGAAATATAGAAAATGGAGGCAAGATAGTTGTTGATTTCCCAATCAAGAGATTTTAGCGGGCGTTTTTAGAGGACAAGGAAGGACAGCCCATCGAATGGAGCATCGATGAGATGAATTCCATGTAACTTTAGAAGAACCATTGTTAATTCCTGAAACAATAGTCGTAGCATAACAAGTATGAATTCTGAACCATTATACCCTATGTTGTAGACATGAAAAGCAATAAACAAAATGGAGTGGAAACACGAAACACATTTACACATAAAAGAAAGTACTTATTGGGAAAAACAACAACACAGGAATCTCTGATGTGAATGACAGTCTTCCACTGCAATTTATTCATACACAGGTATCAAGCTTTACAAATGGGAGCCTCAGCCCGGGATTGTTTCCCAATCCAATTCACTAACTCCTTTCTCCCTCTATCAGGAGAGTTTTTATACAATCCTATTGCTAAGACTACCGAATACAAAGCTGTTACAAGTCACCATCAGGTGGTAACAGTGCAAAGAGTGGACTATCGCCATGTTTTACAAATAGAAACAAACATTATGGCACTAGTGGCTTTATTCATCCTGTCTAACAGTTTGACGACGGATGATGAGTATGATGCCTGCTTATATACTTTGAGGTGTGTGCTTCCACCACATTCAAATGCAACTTTCCGCATGGGCACACACTGGCAAGGTATTCGGCATCCTTATCCAATCTAGTCACATCCGCCACTTCCTTCCCCGTTAGGTAACATTATTATACGTGGGATATAGAAGAAGTGTCACATTACTTTTGGTTGATATAGACTTGCGAGGTGGCTCATCATTCTTATACTCCTCACCTTTAGTGAGGTGAATTCTCCCACAAGCAATAAGGTGTAGAATATCTACACCAACCCCGACACCCTTGGAAAGTGGACTTCACAAACAGGTTTTTAGGGCTTTAAACCCCTGATACTCCCATCTGAACGAATATTTACATAGAGAACGACCAATGGTTGTTCCTTTCTATGGAGGATTTGGTGGGCATGATGGTATTAGGGGTTCCCGGAAAAACACCTACGGGGAGTAAGTGTCCAGGTCTTACGTCGTCGGAGATGCGAGTATCGTGTCTAGGCCCCGATGGCTAGTGTCACCATTGGCATGCAAATACCAAGGCGATGAGTGAGTGTGGAACCTACTCACCAACCATAAACACCACTAGACAGATAAGCTTTTCGAACCGAATCTTCATCGCCAAACTCTATTAGGCCTCTGCAACTTCGTGGAAGAGCAAAACTCAGATTCTTTTGGAGATATGTTGGTTCACTCTGGTTGAACTGAAGGTGGTATTTAGAGATCTTCCAGGATTGATATTTGCACAGGCTAGTCAACATTCTTGCACATTCTTTCATTGAGTGTATCTGATCTCAACATGTGTAAAGACGCGAGCAAGGCGATCCTTTACTTACTGGGGATCTAGTCATTTGGATTCATTGGCTGCGGTGCCCTACTGTCTGCCACGGGGAGTAGTTGTGGACACCATCTGGTACAGTAGATCCATGTTGCATACTTCATGAAATGGACGATCCCACGTTGCGGAGGATATGCCTCGTGTGAGTAGTGGATTTGTCGGCTACCTTCCTCCCTTACATAGGCCAGATCATGCAAAAGCCACCTCACCGAGATGGCTCCCCTTGAAGTGAACACGTGCCACACTCGTGAACTAGAAAAACTATGCCACTGGACAAGACTTCCACCTCAGGCATATCCCAAATGGCATCAGAGGAATTATCCAATCTATGACGAGGCAGATTACATGTGTGAATGCCCCCTCCACTTTCATTTCTACACTAGGTGGGAGATCTGCACCTCAGGAGTCTTTCTTAGCCACCTGATCAAAGGAATCTTCCATATCCATCGTCCACATTCCATTCATCCTACTGCTAACCTTTCTCTTCTGAACACCGTGGGTAGTTTGGATCGTGACACATCCTGAGCCGTCGATTGAGATCGACCCTTTCGAGAGCCATCGATTAGAGTGGGCCCTGCCATTTTTCACAACGGGGAACTCAGAAATTCATTTTTGCAATTTCGCCTTGCGAAATGAACCATAGCCATAGATCTATCCTCTTCCTCATCATGGCCGTTGATCTCTACAACCTCTACTCCTTTTCGTGATTTGAGATTGCGGCTTTATCCTCATAAGTATGGAATGCGAAATTATTGTAAGCTGTAGATCTGCCCCAGGCTTCATATCAACCGTCGAAATCCGTCAGTCTTTAACACATTTTGCAATCCGAGACAAAAGCTTTGATCGTGCAAGTTTGGTCGCGCAAAGTCGTTCAGAACCGTTGATCCTCCCTCGATTAATCACAACCCTTGAATAGGGATGGTGCCGAATGTTTCAATACACCTTCCGCTTTCCTCGTTGAAGGATGGTCACATGAGATTCAAGGGGCTGGGACCCTTACCGAACCTCTATTAAGCCCTCGAATCAAGTGTTAAAAATGGAGTGTTAACACCCCACTTGGTCAATAGTCATAAACTTTACAATAAAAGTAAAATATAATGTTTTCTTAAACATAAAAGGTTATTGAAATTGGAGTACATGACACTTGCCAAAGTGGAAGGAAAAATGAAATCACCTAGGGTTTGAAGAGAATTGGTTAAGTGTTAGAAAAAGAGTTTGAGAGACCATTTGGAAATGCCCACAAGGGGGTGTTCCTTTGATGATAAAATTCATCATATGATATGGTCATGTTCATTGTTGAAATGTATATATATCCATGCTCTTGGTTTTTCTTATGGTGATCAGATAAGGAAAATATCAACCTGCCAAAGAAAAATGTTATTTTGCATACTAAAGACAAAGGAAAAATGGCTAAGTGTTGTAAAGGGGCTAAGTGATGGATGCTTTAAGGTTTATTCCCACACTAAGGATGATGCTTGCATGGCATGAAATGGAATAGATGAGGATGTGGCATGAATTTGAAATCATTGTTGCATTATGACATCATTATGGATAAATATGGCAAATTAGTGAAAATCAAGAAATTGGCCAAGTATGGGAAAATTGGTCCAAGTATCCTAAAGAGGATTCCCACCACAAATTGTGTGTTGAAGAAAATGCCCGCACCACATGAGGATCTTGTAGGTTGGTGTTTTTTCTACTCAACCATGGTCTCAGTTTGTCCAAAGATACGATGAATAAGAATTTATGGAGATACCAAAAACTATGGTTTAGGAAAATTAGACCAATCTTAGGAGAAGATCAAATGATTGTCCAAGTATGGAATTATTGGTAAAATTTTCCTAAGTGGCCTTAGGGAAATGCCTTATGAATCTCATAGGATGATGAGAAAAATATTCTGAGAGTTTGGATATCTAAAGTGGTGTATGGTGCATCCAACCATATCATTAGCCTGACCAAAAAGTCTCTGAGAAAGAAGATATCAATCTACCAAAAATTGTCTGCCTAAGTGGCCTTAGGGAAATGCCCACCACAACTCATAAGAAGATGATAAAAATATTATGAGAGTGTGGATTTATAGAGTTTTGTATGGTGCATCCAACCATATCATTATCCTAACCAAAAAGTCTCTGAGTAAGAACACATCAATCTGCCAAAAGTGCCTCTCGGCCATATTTGCACTGCTCCAGAAAAACGGTTGTCGAGGAGAGAGAAACAAGCTCTAGAAGATGAAAGTGGTATTGATGGATTCACCTTGTTGGACTATACCCATTGGGTATCTCACTTTCCAAATTTGAATGAAAAAATGAAATCAGCTTGGTGACCTAGGGTTTGAAGAAAACTAGGGTGTTAGAAAAAGAGTTTGAGAGACCATTTGGAAATGCCTGCAAGGGGGTGTTCATTTGATGATAACATTCATCAAATGATATGGTATTGTTTATTGTTTAAATTTCTATATATCCATTCTCTTTTTTTTTCTTATGGTGATCAGATAAGGAAAATATCAACCTGCCAAAATAAAAGAAAAAGCCTTATTTTGCATACTAAAGACAAAAATGAAAAATGGTTGTGTTGTAAAGGAGCTAAGTGATGTCCGCACTAAGGATGATACCCACATGGAATGGAATGGAATAGATGATTATGTGGCATTAATTTTAAATCATTGTTGCATTATGACATCATGCCAAATAAATATGGCAAATTAGTGAAAATCAAGAAATTGGCCAAGTATGGGAAAATTGGCCCAAGTAGCCTTAAGAGGATGCCCTCCATAAATTGTGTGTTGAATAAAATGCCCGCACCACATGGGGATATTGTAGGATGGTGTTTTTTCTACTCAAACATGGTCTCATTTTGTCCAAATATACCCTAAAGAAGAATTTATGGACCTACCAAAACTGTGGTTTAGGGAAATTAGACCAAGCCTAGGAGAAGATAAAAAAATGTCCAAGTATGGAATTATTGGTAAAATTTGCCTAAGTGGCCTTAGGTAAGTTCTGGACATAGCTCATAGGATGATGAGAAAAATGTTATGAGAGTGTTGATCTCTAGATTTTTGTATGGTGCATCCAACCATATCATTCACCTGACCAAAACGTGTCTGAGGAAGAAGATATCAATCTGCCAAAAGTGACTCTCATCCATATTTGCACTTCTCCAGAAAAATGCCCGCCGAGGAGAGAGAAAGAAGCTCCAGAATATCAAAGTGGTATTTATGGATTCACCTTGTTGGCCTCTACCCATTGGGTATCTCACTTTCCAAATTTGAAGGAAAAATGAAATCACCTTGGTGACCCGAGGTTTGAAGAAAACTGGTTAAGTGTTAGAAAAAGAGTTCGAGAGACCATTTGGAAATTCCCGCAAGGGGGTGTTCCTTTGATGACAAAATTAATCAGATGATATGGTCATTTTAATTGTTGAAATGTATATCTATCCATTCTCTTGGTTTTTCTTATGGTGATCAGATAAGGAAGATATCAAATACCTGCCAAAGTAGAAGAAAAATGTTATTTTGCATACTAAAGACAAAGGAAAAATGGATGACTGTTGTAAAGGGGCTAAATGATGCCCACATTAAGTTTGATTCCCACACTAAGGATGATTCCCTCATGGCATGGAATGGAAGATATGATGATGTGGCATGAATTTGAAATCATTGTTGCATTATGACATCATTCTGGAGAAATATGGAAAATTAGTGAAAATCAAGAAATTGGCTAAGTATAGGAAAATTGTTCCAAGTATCCTTAAGATGATGCCAGCCATAAATTGCATGTTGAAGAAAATTCCCCCACCAGATGGGGATCTTGTAGGCCGGTGTTTTGTCTACTCAACCATGGTCTCAGTTTGTCCAAAGAGACAAGTATAGAAATTATGTTAATTATATAGTTGAGTACTTTAATGTTGTTGATTATGTTTGGTGGGAGTCTTTGTTAAATGATCAAAGTGACATAATTTCATGATAAACATATAGATATATATTTTTAAGACTTCATTAAACTGGCCACAAACTATGTCAATGAACTCGAGGAAATAATTGTTGTTGAACAACATGAATCTCAAGGTGTTATTGCATATTCACAATAAGAGGAGGTGAAGAATGAAGAAATACACCTTCTAGATCAAGATTGAATATCATTGGCTTTTTTAATGAAATATGTAACTTAAAGATATTACTCATGCTATTAAATCTATTACAGATCTTTGTAAAAAATTCTTGATACAACTACTTTGTTTTAGAAAATTCCTATTACAACTCCTCCTTTTTCGAAAATATTATCATTGTAAGGTTTTTGTTTCTGCAAAGTTAAATTCTGTTTTCTGTAAGTTCAGATCCTCATGGGTCTTGTTTTGATGATTCTAGAAGGGTATAATAAGACCTTTTTTGGACAGTTTGAAGATAGTATATAAGCATCTTCACAATAACCCACATGCTAGGAAATGTATATTATAGTTTCAAACTTTCAAATTTCATATATAATGAAAATTTTATTTGAAAAGAAAGACCAATTATAACAGAACAATAATATACCAAAAATAATTGAATGCAACAAATACATAATTCATATGTATTAAATAGTAGAATTCATCATATAGATTACACCAAAATTTAATTAATGAAATGTACATTTTTTACAACTCCAAATGGGGTACACCAGTCCTCATCCCTAATCCATAACACTGATGGACAGGGTCCCATTGGTGTGATATCATGAAAAGTGTACTTGTACATGAGGCTGCAAGCTATTATACAAATATCAAAATCTAAATTTTGGTCCCACTCTCCATTTACAAAGAAGTTGAGTCTGATCACTTGAGCCTAAACTTGGCTGATATCTATCAAGAAAGGTTGGCCATGTATAGAAAACTGCCTCCTTAATATTTTCATATCCTTGTATGATGAACTCTAGTGAATTCTTCTTCTTTACAATCCCACGAGGTACAGAATGCATTGTAATTAGTTCAAAAGTAACCGTGAAATGTTCATCTGAACAAGGAATTTCCATATAAGATTCACTGCGTATAATGTTCCGAGACCTTATGTGATTGAAAAATTTATAGGAAAGAAGATGAATATTGCGTTGATGCACTTGATTGGGATACAATACTCCAAGATATGATGGAAACACATTTTGTGTTCCATATTATGTAGAGGCAACGAATGTAGAAGTCACAACTTCACTGTCACCTTTTGTTGTGAGAAGTTGACAAGTGGTGTGCTTATCATCATTCATAACAGCAAAGTGACAAAAAAAAATTCCCCTTTTTGAGTGCTCATGCCCCACCTTTTAATAGATATCACAGTAAAGAAAACATCAACAATGCCTACAACACAACAAAATATAACATTAGATACTATAAAGAAATCTTCCATTTATGAGTTGAAAAATAAATATTAAAAGATACATATGTATACTCACCATCTATGATTTCAATTGGTATCAAGAGACCTTGTTTTGTATAGAACACCTTATGTGGATGCAAATTCACACCTTCAGTAACATAGTGGCCTCTACCAAAAACATCTACATGATTTTCAGATATTCTTACCCAACAAAATGTTCGACCAATGAAAACATCTACTAAAAAGTCCAACACTTCTATAGGATATGGAATTTTCAATTACTCATCTTCATAAAATCCAGGCAATTTGTCATAATAAATACGTGCATACATGCCCGCCTTTTGGTAAAATAAAATGGATTTGTGGTGCGCACCAATAACCCATCCATTTGAATGAATTTATTTCTACCAATATTCACAAAACAACCATTTTGAGTCAATAAGGGAGTCACATATGAAGAAGATCCCATATAAAACCCTTACTTGATGACTGCATTCGAATGTTTTTTATGATTTTCATCTGTCCCACTTGAAGATAATTGTGATTTTATTTCACAAAGTGAATGGTGGTGTGGCATAATCTTGCCACTTTAATATTCATACACCACTTCAACATGCATAACATCGTCCAGTGAATGTGTCCATGTGTCATTGGTACCAACAGTGTAAAGAATTGGATCATCTCCACAAGGATCCAAGCATGTCAACTCTAGGTTTCCTGAATGTGACTCATCTATAACTTTCCAGATAATGATTTATTCTAAACCATTATCTCCTTTAAGAAGATAAATTGTATCAAAATTTGGTTCCTTTCCATTAATACATTGCAGTGTTGAATGACCTCGGAGTTGATAAGGTACTTCCCTATGATTAAGTTGGATCTGGCCATCATCATCCTCACTCCAACAATCATTTTTTGCAATTCTAAATAATTGTCGTGACTTTCATTATGTAGATAATTGTTTCTTCATTCATCGTCTCTTTTCTCATTCAACATCCTCTTCAACAAGTATTCTAAAAGATTCTTCCACAACCTCTGGCTATAATGACTACCATTCTTTACATGGCAACAGATCAAGAACTGTGTTGAACATGTTAAAATTTATAAAAAGTATAAATCTGCAAACATGTAAGGAAACCCAAATGGTCTACAAATATTACACATGAGATCTCTTAAATGGAAAGCAAGAGTGAAAAAAAAAAGTATTTATGTAAGCATAATGCAAATACAACATAAATACTAACCTTTGGTAAGAACCTTCAATTTATTTTATCCTTCCAACCAAGGTTTTAGATTTGCGTCCAGATGGTGCAATCAGATTTTTGCATCAAAAAAATAACGAAAAAATTGATTACTCTGCATATACATATACATTACCTAATATATAACTTTATAGCCCTCTTATAAACAAAAATTGCACAACAAAAATTAGAAAATCAATTTAACAGGTGTTAGCACCATTTTTGGGCTAAGAGGTTTCCGGGGGTTAGGCCAGTGAAAATGATGGGTAAGCTTGTAATTTTTTATATCATATGATCTAGAGGTGTGCAGAGTAGCTTCTAAAGGTTTTGAAGGGTCTATTCCTTATCCTGAAATGAAAAACATTCGAAAAATCCTAAGGTTCGACCTTGGAAATAAATTGCATGTGAATAATCTGCTCCAATATTATATTTTGGCAACAATGAAGGGCGTAGATATGTAACAATGAAGGTTGACGATTGTAAATAATTCCGTAGAGGTAAGATGCTCGTTTGACATAATTTTTATGGCTAGTGGAATGGTGCTAACCTACAGACAAAATAAACCTTCAAATCAATGGGCGAAGGAAGATCTACAGTCATTAGAAGTTCCACTGAAAGAACATGCAAGGAGAAACAATTTTTTTGAATCAACGAAATTCTGTAGGCACCGCATTTTTCAACGGTGAGGATTGATGGATTAAAGAGATCCATGATGGAGGTGGATTCCATTGCTATAATGTGCATGAGGTAACTAAGTTTCAAAATCAACAAAATTTCTTAGACCTCGCACATTTTGATGGTAAATATCTGGAGGAGAAATGGATCTACAACATGTATCGATTCCGCTGATACAACATGCAAGGACAAACAAAATTTTCAATATTTGCATAATTTGGTAGGCCCGATAATACTGAACGGTGGATATTTGAGCAGTTTTTTTTTATCTATGGTCCTAATAAATTCCGTTGTGGAAACTAGTGTGGATAAATTTATGTTGGAAATCTACGGAATTGGGTAGGAGCCTCAAATTATAACGACTCTGATCAAAATCCTATCTACATCAACGGGTAGCATAAATTCTACTGATGTAAAATGCATGGAAAAGTAAAATATTTGGGCTCAACGAAATGTGGTTGAGGCCCCTCCATTTAACGGTCCTGATGGAAGCATAATCCATATCAACAGCCAAGACTTATTCCTCTAGTTAAAAGTATGAGGAAGAATGAATTTGTTGAGATTGCGAAATGAAGTTAAAAGATATAAGAAATAAAAGGTGTAGATTTGATCTGATATAGATCTATGGTGTGGAACCATTATGCTATTTAAACATGCACACTTAGAGTTTAGGGGAAAACTAGCGGAATTGGGTAGACAAGGCATAATTCGATGGATTATATTGATGTGCTTTTAGATCAAAGGCAGATAATAATTCTGGAAAGAGAAATTGCAATATTCTTAAGGAGATAAAAGTTGGGAGAAAGAGGTGACTAACAGGTAAAATTAATTAACAATCAAGATCAACTAAAAGATAAATTTGTGGCTATAATTCAATTCGCATCCGATATTTGCATAAAGAATAAGGGAGGTAGTATAGCAAAGAATGAAGACAAGGGTTTTAAATAGGGATAAATATCAACAACACCAGATGGAGCATATAGGATGGAATATTATAAACTATTTCCACTTGGGAAGATGTAAGAATAATATGAAGAAAAAAATAATATAAAAGTACGTGCATGTGGAATTAGGTCATTTGTTTATTCTGTGCATTGGAAAGTGAAATCCAATGACTGTGCGGAAGTGACCAGCTCAGAAAAAATATTTTGGACACTTATCAAGAGACTAGGTACGCTTCTTGTATTCATTAAACACGTATTTAAATGGATGAGGCAGAGGAAGTGGAATCCCTGAACCTAGAGTATCAGAAGATTGAGGAGTTATTTGAAGAGAAATATTCATAAATATTTGATACCATATAGCTAAATGGACCTATAGAAGTTGTTAAAAAAAAATTAAAAATTCTTAAGGACCAGGGGCCAGAGATTCGTCGTGTTTACAGGTCTTACTTTCATTATTTCTCTACATACCAAAGCCTAAGTTCTTCTGAATTTATCGGCTAGTGTGCCACTAACTACTCCTCCTATGAAAGGGTAATTATGGATATGACCAAGTCAAGAATCCTATTTCTAGTTAGTCCTCTCATTATTAGAAATACCCTCTCAGGTCTTTTGATTTCAACCAAAATTCCAAAGAGTATAACGAATAGTCCATAGTCTAGCACTTTAGAGAGTCTAGATTTATAAACTGTGTGTCATAACCATTATGAGTCAATTTTTAGGGTTGGATACAAAAAAAATGTTACTGAACCCTTAATGAGCTTATTGTTTACCCTTAGCACCTGTCAAGTTCAGTATGAAGAGTCTAGTTAGTCAGTACAATATTCTTGCCTTAAATTTGATGAATTCCAAGTTGATAATATTCATTCTTAGCTAGTGGATTTCCACAAAACATGAAGTTTCAGATTCCAATCTTATTTGCTGAAGATGTTTTTTTCATTCAATGAATAAAACCTACAGCTCCCAGAAATGGTACTCACAAAAGAAATGAATAGGGATTACAACAAGTTCATGAATTTCCTTATGCTAGAGGTTTACAATGCTTTCTTTCAAAAAAAATTACCCATGGTTTTGCCACAAATGAAAGAAATTTCGCATTTCTCTCCAGAAAAGAGAAATGGAGATTGGTTTCTTTTTTAACAAGGTACAATAATAAGGTTATATGTGTTTGTTCATCAACCTTATATACTACCTGAATTTTTGACTCCCAGAGTATTTGCTTTGGAACTGATCAGACATAAATTAATAGTGGAGAATGAGCATTTTTTGAATTTTAAGAAGTCTCTAGAGATCATATTCCCATGGGTTGTAGGCCCATTTATCATTAAGAATAAATATTCACTTCCAATGATTGAAATAATGCTAAGAGAAATGGGGTTTCCAACTGAATCTGCTATAAATTATTATCCCCGTCATATTATCTCTATCAGAAGACAGGTTAATAAGAAAAAGCCTTTTGAACACTTTGAATTTGCAGGTCTACCTGAGACTCCAAACTCATCATATTACCCCCATGAAACTCATGGGGGTGTTGATATGCAAGAAGTCTCCACCTCCTATGTAAGGCAAGTCATCTCACCACAACCTAGCACTTCCATCTTGATTCCAGCAGTTGAGAAAGTTACACCCATAGCCAGTTGCTCTGAGAGAACCAACAAAAGAGACTTCTCTGATGCTATGTACACAGAGTAGGAAGGAAAAACTAGAACACCAAATAAACATAAAATTGAAGAAGAAGGAAATCTTTTCCAAGTGTCAGACATCAAGGGAAAGTAAAAGAAGCAGATGAAAGTAAAAGGGCCTACATTTCAGGTCAAAGAGTATACTTTTGTTGATACACCAACTGATTCTACCTCACAGTTTAAAACCAGGTCAAAATTATTTGACAAGTATAAAGATGACAAGGATGTAGCTTCATAGGAAGCTCTAAAATTATATGCAGAGGTAAGGAAAATATATAGCAAGGATGTATCTCTAGTCATTGTTAGAGATCATTCTCAATTTGACCATAGAAACCAAGAACAAGGTTGTTGAGATGAAAATGAGCCTAGAAAATATCGCCATTCTAGATATGATTCACTTGCATAAGAAAACTGGGGACATTATTTTTACTCATATGTTAAAAGATACACTAAAACTATCAAGGATGGAATCCAGTAAGAGAAAAATTGAGAATCAACTTAGATAGGAAAAGGTGGAGAACATATCCCACCAAGCATAGATAAAGAATTTGTAGATAGATTTGGTGGCTACTGAGAGCCAAGCATATAAAGGGTTTGTCATACAAAAATTATTGAATGAAAAAGATAATTTCATTCAACTACTGTAGAACAAGCTGAAGATCCCATCTACTCAGCTGATGCAAGGTTCTGAGTTGAAAGAGCTTGAGAAGGAAAAATAATACTTGAATGGTGAGATAATAGATTGTAAATACAAACTACTGAAATTTGCAAAAAAATAAAAGCAATGGCAAAGAGATATGTCTCTTGTAGTTGAGAGTGAGAAGACTCTGAAAGCTAAATATGATGAATTAGAAAAGAATATGCAAGAGAAAGAGAAGGAACTACAAGAGAAAGAAAAATAACTTGAAAGTAGAATTATTCCTCCTTATATTGATTTTGGTGAACAAACCATTGTTTAGGATATGTCACAAGTTAGTCTGAAAGAATTGGAGCTAGTTGGATTGAAAAAATAGAACAAAAGTCTAGAAAGTATGGAACTGAAAAGATAATAAGAGAGAAAGGCCTAGGAAGAAAAGTGCTAGGAATTACAGAGTAAAAATGACAAATCGATGAAACAGGTCACAGGGAAGTCATCAGTACAGGGAGAAAAGCATATAATCTAGGACTCCCTCATAGCAAAAGAAAACAAGTTGAGACTTTACCTTGATTATGTTTTAGACAAAGAGGTTGTGATTCAATCATCTAAACAGAGCATGACAACAGTGACAGAAATATTGAATAAAAAACCTATTGATTACGCTAAGAATTTTATAGACTTTTTAAATGGGTTAACAGAGGATGAGTTGAAGACTGCAAATATTAAGGACATAATATCTATCATAAGTTGGGCCAGAAAAGGGGTAAACAAGCATCAACATCTGGGCACAGCTCAAGATAAGATAGGTATGGTGGTACACTAGTTGAATCTTTTTAGCGGCATGTTTCATCCTCTACTTAAGAAGGGACACCCATTCTTTTGGGAAGAAAAAGGTGCTATGCTGACACAAAAGGAATATTAGGACAAATTAATTGAATGTAGATTGGATTATACAAATTTTGCTGACATGCACCAATCATTATCTGGAAAAAATAATTGTGGACAAGCTAGAAGATGAGTTTGAAATGATTTTTCATTTCAAACAAGCATGTGCATGTTTGCAAAATTATTCATACAGGGATCATGTGGAATTGCACATGTTGTTAAAGGAAATGTTCACTTTGGATTTTCCATCGACAGACCAATGGAAAACACTGGAAAAATATGGAAGGTCCAAGTACACATTGGATAGTTGAAGATATTGAAGATCGTGGAGGATTTACTGTTGAAGAATTATTTATTTAGGCTTTAGTTTATTTTCAAAATCAGTTAGTACTTATTAAGTGTTAAATGACACATGTAAAATCCATTTATGCCTATTTTTATCCAAATTTTTTGTTTTAGCTCATGGAGAAATTGTATAAGAACTAATGAATGTAATGAAAAAAGGGTTGGAACTCATGAGAACTGAGTTATGTAATTTGAGAACTATTTTTATTAAAATCATAGAGACAAAGCTAGCCTTTTCTGCAAAGATTCATGTGTTGTTCATGTGTTGTTCAATATTTTATAATGTAAAATTTTTATCTGTTTTGTAAAAAAAATGTAAATACAACATAAATACTAACCTTTTCTAAGAACCTTCGATTTCTTTTCTCCTTCCACCAAAGGTTTCAGATTTGCATCCAGATGGTCCAAACATATTTCTGCATCAAAAAATTAAGGGAAAAATTTATTACTCTACATATACATATATAGTATCTAATATATAATTTTATATCCTTCTTATAAACAAAAATTGCACAAAAAAAATAGAAAAACAATTTAATAGGTCTTATAAGAGGCATGGAATTTCCCCGGATGCGGGTGAGCATGAAATGGTCAATGAGTGTCATAGGTGGGATAGGAGGCCTCGGGAGGAGAGGGAAAGTATCAAGGTGGAATATGACACTTGATCTTCCCCTAGGATTAACTCATGGCACAAGGATACTCCGCAGTGAAGACAGGCTCAAATGCTGCGAAGCACCACCATCATTTTGTTCAACGTATCTTTGAAGTTATGATGAATATTTGTCTTTGTCAAGAATTCATGGTGCAAAGACACTCTACTGTGCAGACAGGATCACACACTATGAAGCACCACCATTGTTTTTTTCAACATATCTTTGAAGCTATGTTGAATATTTGTCTTTGTCAAGAGCGTTTGAGAAGGAACAAGGTGCGACATGCTCTTCCTCCTTTGAGCCATGCCAACAGCAAGTGCACCATATCCAAGGACAATTTTACCCCACTCCAAACATGTTGTAAATAAAATCTCAGGCATCTAGCCTGGAGATCGGTGAAGATTTATGGCACCAAGCATGGCAGTCGTTGAACGCCTCACTGCCTCCTAAGCAAGATTTATAAAAGTACCATGACGAAGCTTAATCCTGTCACAAAGGATAAGCTACAGGCTAAGTTGCATATTGAAGGTTTTGACTAGTAAAGCACTGCTTTTGGTTATTGTGGTTTCAGGATTGGGATATCTGTTCTTCGGGTTCCAGACTTGAAGGTGAGGATCTTGAGTGTGGAGTGCAGCATCAGGGCACCTCAACATGCTTCATCTACTTCATGCATCAACATCAGGGTGCCTCAGCAATAACATGTCTTTAAAGACCCTGTGCACATATTTCAGCACCAGCACGATTGGACGATGACTTCAGGAGGAGCTCATGGCCAGGAGGTGGAATGGGAGGCCCTTTTCTAAAAAGAGTCTCCAGCTCACATCCTAAAATAAATTTCTACCATGGAGGATGAAATATATGGTGAATTCAGTTAGATATTGGGGCATGACATTACCATGTCCAATTACTGGAGGCTGAAGTTTATCTTGGCCAAGTCCATCGGTGAAAGGGAAAGCTTCATATATTGTGTGAACCTCTCAGCCAACGTCTTTAAGGAGGATGTTGAAAAAGGGCTAACACACATGAAAATCCTCATGCAACTCTCTGAGCCCTCATTCAGCAGGGAAAATAAGGAAGACAATGATGTCATCACTAGAAAATCCCTAGAGGATGAGGTTGAATCCTCCAAGAGGTTCTAACTATTTTGTTCTACTCTATCTATATGCTCCTCATAGACCTCTTTTTCTATTATGTTAAATTCTTAAGATGTATAATGTTGTCAACCTTCAATGGTTGGGCAACATTCATTATGTTTAGATGCTCGGTATGGACCATTTTGCATACCTTTCTTAGGTGGTTCCATAGCCATCGCTTGACTCCCTGTTTCTACAGTAAGTCTGAATATGTAACTCTCTTTTTATATGAAATAGAAGGACCATTTATCTTAAAAAGAAAGAGGCATGGAATTTCAATTCACCTTTGCACATAAAAAGTGTTAGTTGTGCTCGATGTAATTTTGTGCACTATTAGTTGATACAAGGCTTCACTCTTTATTATTTACACAAGAAAAAAGGTTCCTATGTTAGAATCAGGTCTGAAACAAAATAGGTTTATGAAAGTATATAACCCAAGGAACAACAAGTGAATATTATTCTTACTTGTTGATTTGATTTGATCATACACTTGGTTGTTGTTAGGTTCACTGAATTCGCTCATCTAGGATAGATTCAGTAAACATGCAGATCATGAACTTTCGTCTCAACCAGAGGTACTCCGCGGGCATCCTCTCCTCAAATATTTTGTGCGAAATTGGAAAATACAAAAAATGGAGGGGTTTTTCCATTATTACCTGCTTTCAAATATTTGAAAATTTTCATCTAACCTAACATCGAACCATGTGACAAACTACGCATTGGTTCATGTGCAACTAGAAAAAAAATTGGTGAAATAGGCCTTTGACTAATTACATTATTAGTGATGTTAATTAAGTCTTAATACATTTTTTAATCCATTTATTATTAGGATACATTTCGGGGCTGGTAATTTCCTATGCACCCTAGTAGGTAGCTTCCCAAGCTACACTACTCCTCAGCATGTGGTACTATCCACAAAACACATTTTTCTTTTGTAGTACTCTCTGACATACATCTTGCTTCTATAGTACTAGTTACAATACACTTAACTTTTGTAGTACTAGCCTCAAATTACATTGCTTATCTCAAGCTAATGGAATTGATGGATAACACAATCAAATAGGTCTTCCATGTATCAAATATAATAAGGATCCTATTCTAATGTACCTCAAGGTTACTCAACATATGATTAGTAGTAAGCATAAAATACAATGGGTTTGCTCAAAGACCAACCAACTACCTACACATAGTAGCATCATCTGGATCCAATCTAGATTAAAGTTTCTCTAAACTAGAAACCATGGGTTTTAAATCCATCACATACAACATTATACAACAAATGTGTAATAACATGCAACAAGAAAGTCTTATATTTTCTTTCACTCTTCGACATTTGTTGACTTGCTGAATCTTCTGATATCTAGAGAAGTTCTCTATGAGCTTTCCCTTCTCTGTGATGTTCTTCAAGTCCTTATCACTTTCTTAGTGATCATTCTCTTTATATTGTAGCACCCCAACTACCTCTCTAAGAGGTTTAGCTATTCTGTTTCATTCCAGACTATAACTCTTCTTGAGTATCAATAGTCTCTGAGACTTTTCCCATGTCTCCCCTCATGTGGATTCTCTCCAAAAGGTATCACAGTCCTTAGCTGCCTCAACCATGTACCATGACTAATTGATGGGTACTTTATCTACTTCTGCTTATGAAAACACATCACTACTCCCTATACAACTAGATAATTTTTTATGTACTATACCAAGCATGTACGGAATAGAGGCTTAGTAAGAATGCTGGCAATGTTTCTAATCTGTGGATATGTACAAGGTCTCAAATATAACTGACTAGAAACCTCATAAAGCTTGAATTATTTTTAACATGCTCTATCTAGAGAAACATATGTGATATTTCCTTGATCACTAAACTAGTCATATTTCATGTATCTTTGAATATTTATTCCAATGTTTGAGACACACTGAGTTTACATACACTTGTACCAAGTAGGTACCCCAAAACATGTTATGTACATGTATATGTATAGAATGTAAAGCATGTGATTGATCCTAGGACCTATGACTAACCAGGTTCATATCAACTAACTTTTAAGATCTTCCAAATCTGATCTAAACTTTATATTTCTATTCATATAGATGGCCATGGAATTTTAATCCATCATCCTAAAACTCTTCAGGATCTTTGCTGCACATTTTTCTTAACTAAGGAAAATATTATCTGGTGTCTGCCAAACCTCTAATCATGAGAATCATAACAAGATTATTGAATATTTTTATGAGCTTCCTTCTGAATTATGAGCATCATGTAGGTCTCCTTTTTATAGGAGGTACATCAACCGGTTACACTGGTTCTTCAAGAGATAGTGAGTTTAGCTACTCCCTCTCACCATGTGAATGTAGAAACATAATATGGGTCCTCCATCATGAAGACTTATGCTCGCCTATATCTGAAGGTTATTTGAAAACTGAATGTAAATAAGATATAATATCTTTAGGATTCTTCACATCTATCAGAATAGAATTAAGCCATCTATTCTGGGTGCTTCCCAAGAGGGAGAGGAACCTCCCGAACTATTGTCTTTCAGGCTCGTCCATCACAATGACTACACATTCATGTCATTATTTACTTGTAGGTAACGACATATTAATTTTCCCTACAATAGAAATTATTCTAATGGTTAGAACAATTTCATACTCATGAATTTTATTCACATAAAATACTCTCAATATACTAATAATGATTTACATAGTTATGTATAAATATTGACCAAATGGTTTATCATAACCCATTATAATCTTATGTACTAATCTGAAGCCATATATCAGTCCAAAAAAATCAATTTATGAAATAAATATACAGCCCCATGTTCATATTTCATGGGTTAAGCATGTAGCCCTCTATCTAGCCAATCATGTAGTCCTATGTTCACAACTAATGAATCAATCATCTATCCCTAAATATCATGTCTTAAGAAGGATTTTTTCAGCCTTTTATCAGTCCTATATTATTATATATCAGTCCTACATAAGTCTTATATTAGTCCTATATCATCTCGCAAAATGTGGACTCATGAGATCGATAACATGCCAATAAAGACAAAACAAACAAAGTATATGCTAAACACAATTCCAAGTCTAGGAATACAAATCTATATGACAGTCATGAAACATAAAGAAAAAGATTGTATTTATCACAACATATATAAAAAAAATGTAAGGTACTCATATTTAATATTTTTGTGGGCTCTCTCTTGATCTATGCTACCTTGTCGAGATGGGTGGAGTCCTTCTTTATTCACTGCAACTTTAAACACTACAAAAAGGAAACTTAATGCATGTACTAGAAAGTGTGTCTCTGCATGGGAATAAGGATCCCATGAAACCAGGAGAAGATGCTCTTAATCACTAAAAGAAAATATTCCTTTCGATTATCCTCTTCCTTGGATGATTTCTCTTGAGATGTTTCACCTCCTTCTACGGCAGTGGATGCATGAACTCTTCCTTATTTTATTTTCCTCGCACGACAATCCTAGATGAGGTGTCTTGTATTTTGACCATAAAAAAATAGGATCTTTTATTTGTCAAAACCTTTATGGATCTCTTTCTTCTTTTCACGGAAATACTTCTTGGGAGAAAAGGGTTTTCTCCCTTTCTTGGTTCTTGATGTGAGGGAAAGATTTTCCTCCATATTGCTCACCATATTGTTCTGGATGCACCCTTATTATTGGATGCAATCATGTAAACATTTTTTGAAATTGGGTTGCTCTTCTCTTCCATTTACCACAAGAAGAAAGGTATCCCATGAGGAAGGGATTTCGTCAATGGTGGTTTGCATAAAATCATCCTTGTATGTCTTTAGATCTATGCTTACTAGTTGATCCTTCACTTGTGAAATATTTGTGAATGATGATGCTACGGTCTCATCCTTCTCCATCTTCATGTTGTGCAACTTGTCTTCAAATATCTCTTTTGAGTAGGGGCCTTCTTCTCATAAAAAATTTTCATTGTGTTGAAACACTCCTTTGTCGTCTCCAATGATGCGATCACCTTCATGAGGTTATCCTTCACGGATTCATATATGATCCTCTTTTCCTTTGCTTGATTATTTTTTTAATTTGTTCTTCCTACATTTGTAGTGGGATATTTGATCATGAAGGTCACAAAAGAATCAATATCATTCTCTTCAAGGATATTGATCACCCTCACCTTCCATGTGTTGAAGTTAGATATTCCTTCGATTCAATCTTCCAATCAGACGAATATTCATGCCATTGCTTCAAGCACTTACTCAATGATTCAATATCTACAGATACTTAGAGTGCTTGCACAAAACTAATCTCTTACATGCCCTTTATATGATACCATGTTAGTGTTTGAGAAATAAAAAAATATTCTTGAAATTTAAAACTTTAATCCATAATTACAGTGCATATATATCATAAAGAATGCATACACAAGCATTCAATCCATAAGACACATGATGTACCCTAGGAAAACCCACCACTAATCTAGAGGATAAGAAAAAAGAAAACAATTTTTAAGTCTGATAGATAATCCGTAGAGAATGATTACAATTCAATAACAGATTTCCTAAGAAGAGAGAGCAAGAGAATAGAGATCATATGGAGCATTGTTCTAGTCTTTCCAAGTGCATAACACTTTAATAACAAGACAAATTTGGTAATGCAAATAAGGTAGTGAATGGCTACATTTTTTTGTACACTCATAACACTGTTAAAACTATGAAAATTGTTTCATATTAAACCTTGCGCCCTTATTGACTTGGTTCTAGGTTGGAACCTCATAATTATATCCCACACTGAAGATACGCACCCTCCATTAATTCATTGGTGTTAAATTCCTCTAATTGAGTTGTTAACTGATTGAACTGAACTAAAATGAATGGAACTTCATGTAACTCAATGGAAATTCATGTAACTGAACAAAACTAAATATAACTGAATAGAAATTGTGCTTCACCATCAGTGTCATTTTCAACAACCATTTTTCATAAATTAAGGTGTTGATTCCTTAATTAACTGAAACTTGTTTATCAAAACTAAGACTCAAATCATGTCTTAATAATTTAAGTTCACTTAGATGCATGCATGGGAAATTCAAATTATCTTTCTATCTCTATGCTCATCTTTATTTAATTAATTCTGCATGGTCCACATGTGTTTAATTAATTAATCATCTATATCATATCATACTCATAAGAATTTTTTCTAAACCTATGTTCACATGTATTTCCTTGGATCATATAGTCACATGATAAAGTAAATCACTATAAGGGTAGCTAATCCCTAAAGGATACTTGTAGCACCTGGTGACCATTACTAGCCATACATCACATAGTATAACCTTGAGACTTAATACAACACAAGTCCTATGAACATAATATAACGTAAGTTTCTGACTTGATAAAACACAAGTCTCTAACCTTAATACAACATAAGTTCATGATCTTAATACAACATAAGATCCTAGTACAAGCATCTCTCCCCAATAAGACTTAATACAACATAATCTCTTAAACTTAATACATCATAAGTTCCATGGAGAAGATATGAACTTAATACAACATAGGTTGCGGACTTGATACAACACGTCTCATGGAAATGACTCTCGAATTTGTACTTTCAAAATTTGGAAGCATGCGTATAGGTTTAGGTTATCCCTATGTAAAGATGCATTTGAACCTTTCAAACCCAAACTTGCCATAGGGTTGAACTAGTTGGAAATTGGTGGGTAAACCCATCATATATGTATTTTCTAGAATTCCTAAAGAAGAACCTACTGAACATGGGACACCCTACTCAGCACCCCATTTCCATTTTGGTTCCCATACTCGGTTATTATCATAGGCCTAGGAGCCCAATTATCCCCATCATTACCTAGAGTTTGAGACCACATACTTCTCTTCCATATAATTCTGACCATTTCCTAATGGGCTCCCTATTTCGTGTCAGTTTACATAAGAATGTGCTAAAATATCCACATGAACATTAGTGCTTACTGCTTCGGTGATTATTGTCGGTGTTGCATATCTTCCTTTGCAGTAACTTTTTGCTCAATATGCCTATAAACCATTTCTTCTATTTAGTTGACATATACATGTGAGAACTATTTGATTCAAGTAACTGATGAACCATGTTTCATTGTGATTTATGATTTTGGTGTTTTTTCACAAGAATTGGCATGAAGTAAACCACATTTCCCATTTCCAACTTGGCCACCGCACCAAATTGGATGACCGCAGTTACTTGTTTCTATTTTGTTATTCATCGACACATAGTCTTGCTTCAGATAACAAACCCTTGGAGGGAACATCCCTAAAAGTGTGCACAACTAGATCAGCCATTGTTTACAATATGTATGTTTGTCTTTTACTGACCCAGGCTCTTGAAAAATAGAGTATGCCCATGCAACACTCATTCCCTCCCATATACCATAACATTATTTATTCTTTTTTCAAAATAATAAATGAATAAAGTAGTAAAAATAAAATAAAAAATAGAAAAAATACAAAAAAAGGGGGAGACTTGAATAATGCCTCATTGAATCTTTGAAACAGAGGAAACACTCAGTCCTATTCATCCTTGAACACAACACATAATTTTGTATCCGCTTCCAGTACACCAATTACAAATTCAAAAAGAAATTGTACCTGTAATTTGAGCACATCTCCACCGATGGGTTATCCTTCCTTTCATCTATGGAGCCTTTTGTTCATGCATTTGGAATTGATGAATTTCATGATGGTTAGTTACTCAAGTATTCTGTTGTTGGAATCATCAAAACCCATTCCCATACCTAAGATAAAATAATTAATCTTTTTTATTAATTTCTTAGGCCCTACACTAGCTAGTTGGCATCCACTTGCATTTTTGTGGTCAAACTTGCCAAAACTACCTCTAGGAGTGTTTGGAAAGATTCCAGATAATATTTTTCCAACCCACACACTTCCCAATTTAGTAAGTGCGCATTCCTGTGCTGTCCATAGTTTCCATCTTTTTCTGCAGTTTTAAGGAAAAAGGTAAATCTAGTTTTAAGCTAGACTGCTTTTTTTTGTAACGACTCACCCTCCTTGTTTTTCTCACCTAAACACATGATTAAGTCCAATTTACTTCACTTATCAGCTCTAATAACTCATTCATCCAATTCATGATCCTCTTTACATATTAGGAGAGTGGTTTATGAACTTATGGGGGATTTTTACTAGTTTAGTAAGTGCTTTTTGTACTAATTCGAATGGCATATTTACGCTTTTGAATAATTGGAGTATCTACATGGATGAACAACCAATTATTATATAATGGTGGTTGGTGTAAAGTAATATAACAATAGTTTGTTTTATTCAACTAATTCAGTCTCCTTTTGAGTGTTTCTTGCATATTTTTCAAGCAATTTTGTGAGTTCAATTGATCTAAGCTTGGGCTTAATTTCCACATGGCATCAAAGCCCTGGTAGCTCGATTTTTCTCTTATTTTATTTCTTTTGCAAGGTCGACATCACTCATTGGGAGCACATTCTAGTTGTTTAAGGGTGCAATTGTTGAAGAATGGATCAATATTGAAATACCATCTTGACTCCATTCAACTATTTCAAATGGAAGGAATAGATGGAGATCCTGATGAGGAGTAAAGGACTCTACAAAGTGACCATGGAAACTAAAGTTGAGCTTAATGCATCAGCAAAGAATATCAAGTGGCATAATAGGAGAGATGAGGCGTATAGTTTCTTATGTCTTAAAATTTCCAGAGACCTTCTTTTCCTTATTGATGGATTGTCATCACTAGATGAAGTATGGGAGAAGCTTCAAAATTTATTTGGGAAGACAGATAAAATGAGGGGTCATCAACTAGAGAATAAGATGATTTCACTAAGTCTAGGAAGCTTCAAATCCTTGCAATTCTACTTCTCCAAATTCAAATCCCTTGTTTTACAGTTGAAGTAGTGGGGTATAGATAAATAAGATTAACAACTAGTATTGGCCATCCTTTCAAAGATTGAACTTGACTACTTAGTAATTGTTTCGACCTTCCATTACACCAAGTCAACAACTCAAAATTGGAAGATGCCTTCACTAGAAGATTTCATGGAATCCTTGACTCTAGATCAAGACAAATTGGTCATGATGGGAACCATAAAACCTTTCAAAGATCAAGCTTTGGTTGATGGATATTCCAAGATGGATTCCAAAAGGAATAAGAAGGATAAGAATCCTCCATATCAAAAGGAGAAAAGTTCAAGTCTCAAGAGTCCTCAAATTCCAAGAAGAAGAACTCCCATAAGAAGAAAGGTAAAGGTGCAATGAGAAAGTATGCATACTATGGTAAGGGATTTCATCCAGAGAGCTCTTGTATGAATAAATCGATTGATATGATGACTCAAATCCTAGAGAAACACATTATCTCACTTACTGAAGGTGCATAGAACGAGGAAGAAGGAACTAGTTTTGAAGACAAGGAGAGAGTACATGCCCTGGTTGCAAGCACTGTAAGATCTCTGTCCTTTATCATTGATTTTGGTGCTTCAAGGAACATGGATTCGATAAGAGAGGCTTTCTCCTCTCTTTATGTTTCTAATGGACGAAATATTTTGCTCGGAGACAACTCAAAAACTGAAAGTAAGGGTAAAGGTATCATAGATTTTGACCATGGTTCCTTCAATAATGTTTTGTATGTCCTAGGTATTGCTATTAATCTCTTGTCAGTCCACCAGATGACCCACACTGGGTCTCATAAGAAGGTTTTTTTCTCTCCCAATGATGTTGAAATATCTGATATTGCAAATGGTAGAGTTATTGCTAAAGGTTTTGTGTATCACAGTTCAAAAGTATACAAGTTCTCACACTTCATGCCTTTCTCTAACACCTCTTCTCTCCTCACTCATGCTAATGAAGCCATAAAGATTTTGCATGAGAGGTTTGGCCATCTAAATTATAAATATATTTCATATTTATGCGAAAAGACATGGTTTTGGGGCTTCCAAATATAAATTTTGGGCCAAAGGATTCTATCAAGGTTGCATCCTAGGAAAACATCTAGAGCATAAGTATGAGAGAGTCAGTCATGAGCGAACCTATGCACCCCTTTAGCTCATCCATAGTGACATTGCTGGTCCCTTCCCTCATATGTCCATGATTCAAGCAAAATATTCCCTAACCTTCATAGATGAATTTTCCAGGTATTGTTGGGTTTACTTCCTTAAACTCAAGTCTGAAGTTTTTGACCTCTTCAAGGTTTTTAAAGCCTTGGATGAGAACCAGTATGGGAGAAAAATCAAGATTCTTAGACCTCATAATGGTGGTGAATATGTCAAGTTTTATTTCATTAAATATTTTGAATATTCAGGTATCTAGATGCAACACTCTATTCCTTACACACATCAGTAAAATGGTGTTGCTGAGAGGAAGAATACAGCCCTCAAGGAGATGGCTACTTGTATGATGTAGTATAATAATTTGCTACCAAATTTTTGGGATGAAGCTATAAACTATGCATCCTACATATAGAATAGGGTGCCTCACAAGAAATTTTGTGGAATCACTCCTTTCAAATCTTGGAGTGGACACAAGCCTGATGTGTCTCATTTCAATATTTTTGGCTCAAGGGCATGGGATAAAATTCCATTAGACAAGAGGAAGGATTTGGAACGCCAAAGTCAAGAGTGCCTATTTGTTGGATATTCTGAATATTCCAATGGGTATAAGCTGATCAATGTGAGTAATCAAAATTCCTTCATTAAAAGGAGTGTTCAGTTTGAAGAAGAGCCTATGCCAACAACAGAATTTGGAGAGTCTTCTTCACCACCACCACCTTTGATTGTAAGTGAAGAGACTAATGAAATTTATGATTCTGATATGTATAATAATGATGATTTAATTTCATATCCTAATAGTCCCACAAGGCCAAATTGGGAAGAAAATACCATTCAAGCAGCTGGGGAACTATCAGAAAATCCTAGTGATTCTAGGAGGACTAGATCTCAATTCGAGAGTGCCCTTTCTGTCAAGGACCCTTTATTTTCTGAGAAGTGTTTTCTAATGATTGAATATGGTACACATACCTATGAATAATCATTAGAATGTACAATATGGAAAACAACCATGAAGGAGGAATACCACTCGCCCAAGAAGAATGATGCATGGGAACTAGGCAATCTCCCCCCAGAGAGAAAGCTAGTCAAGTGTAAGTGATTCAAAAACATGTGCTGCTGATATTTTTCCTATGAAGTATAAGTAAAGGTTAATTTCCAAGGGCTTCTCCCAAGTCTAGGGCATTTACTACAATGAGACCTTTTCACTAGCGGAAAAGATGGACTCCATAAAACTAGTTTTGAACATTGTAGCTTCCAAGAAATGGGAGGTACATCAAATGGATGTGAAGAGTGCCTTTCTACATGGAGATATGAAAGAGTATATACATATTTATGCAGCATCTAGAAGTTTTTTCCACTAATCCATCTCTTTTTTCCAGGTTGAAGAAATCATTATATGGGTTAAAACAAGCTCCCAGAGCTTCGTATGCCAAGATTGATGCATTTTTGCTATCACTAAACTATTGTAGATGCAAGTATGATACAAATGTATATTTGAATCTGATTCATGGTTATTTAAACATCATTGTATTGTATGTGTATTATATTATAATAATAGGAATTTCCAAGAAAGAAATTGTCTCTTTGAAGAGTGCAATGAACCATGCCTTCTCCATGACTAATTTGGGATGGTTAAGCCAATTTTTGGGTCTTGAAATTTATCAATCATATATTGGGATTAAGGTGCATCAGTCCAAGTATGATTCATACCTTATAATCAAGTTCATCATGAAGGATTTCAAGCCAAGAAAGACTCATCTCCTTTCAGGAGTTAATCTTGAAAAAGCATAGTCAACTCCACTGGTAAACAACACCCTATATAAGCAATTGGTTGATTGTCTTCTTTATTTGACTCATACTCGACTTGATATTTATTATGTAGTGAGTGTGGCTTCTAGAAACAGGGATCAAACTCATGTCATCCACTGGAGGGAAGCAAAGAGAATCCTAAATTTTCTACAAGGAACAAGAACACATGGGATTCACTATGTTGCACAATCTAGCCTAGAGTTAATTGGTTTTACTGACTCTGATTAGAAAGGTGATAAAATTGATAGAAAATAAACTTTTGGATATTTTTTTATGCTTGCAGATGGACCAATCAGATTGTCAAGTAAGAAGAAAAGTGCACTTTCATCTATAGAGGAAGAATACATAGGATCTATGAATGCAACTACTCAATGTTTGTGGTTGCAGGTATACTTGGAGAGTTTGGGATCGAGTCTAAGACTTCTGAAGTCATCTATTGTGATGAAAAAAGTACCACTCGAATCTCAATTGATCTAGTACCAAGGTAGCGAACCAAACACATAGAAATCCATATGCACTACATTAGAGGAATTGTGCATGATGGGGTCATTGCTCTACTCTATTGCGCATCATCTGAGCAAGTTGCAAACATATTCACCAAGGTGTTTTCTAAGAAGAATTTCATCAATATCAAATCACTATTGGGGATAGATTATCATGTGGTGAATACTGATTGAAGACGAGATTTCTTACAATTTTGTTCATGTCCATGTTTAAGGGAGGATTTTCCCCTTTGCAGTTCTGCATCTTTCCTTGTTTTGTATGGACAAGCAGTCTGTAAAGAGTGAATAAGCCTTGTTTCTAGGACCTGTTACCACCTAAGTTGTACTTATTGGTTTTTTATCAAGTGAGCCTGGTGAACTGAACAAAGATTCTTTGTTCGGACTTCAGAAGACCTTTGGAAGTACTTTTGGGAAGTGCTTGTTGTACTATATCACATGTTCATACCCCATGGGGTAATTGTAATAAATGTTCTAGCATGATAGTGTCTGTAAAAGACTTGGTCTCTTAGACTTTATTTGTCAATCCGATCAGCCCTGGGTGTTTTTCCCTTGGTTATTATTGGTTGTTGAATAAATGACTTATAATTTTGAGTTTTTCACTCAATACCTCCAAAGTTGGGGTGGTCGGCATAGCATTTAGGCCTATTGATGTTATTAGAGTCTTCGTGTCAATGTATAAACATGCTAGGCATTATGGTCGAGTCATATGAACATGTGTAAGTCCCCCTAGGTTTTGCATTTTTTTTAATTTTTTAATTTTTTCAGTGTTTTTTATTAAAATTTAATTTTTCCAAAACTTAGGCTAGTTTTTGATAGTTTAATTGGAAAAATTGGTTTTGTAATAAAAGTTGGTTCAATAATTAGTTTCAGTCATGTAGGTGCTCATTTTCAAGCTAAGAGAACCCAATAAACCTATAGACCCACTATTTCCTAGTTTTGAGTGATTTTCCATCACTCAGGTCAGAAAGCCCCAAAAAATCAATTATTGCTTATTTTAATTAATAAATTGATGAATAATGGAGAAAATCCAAAATCCTAGATTAGTGGATTCTCAACCGATTTGATTGAAATCAGTCAGATCTGCACCAGATTGATTGGATCTGACAAATCCTTGACTGAAGGAGGTGATCTAGACAGATCCAGAGTTGAACTTCAGCCTCCTTTATGGGGAATTGCGCCCTCTCTCTCTCCTCCACACATGTGGGATCTCCTGGAAGCTCTGTGGATTGATGTGTCAGTCAGCAGGTTGATGTGTCATCTCAATCAACCCCCTGATTGACTAGTAGAATTAATGGAAGTTCAGTTCAGCTTCATATTAGGCATTGATGGACTCTCCTTTAGCTGTAGTGGTCTTTCTCCTTGGGATTTATACCCCCTTGGGATGGATCTCTTATTTTTTGTATAAATAAAGATCAAATCACCTCTTCCAAGATTAGAGAACTGGGATTGAGGTGTTGTTGCTCTCTTGTAGTGTGCTATTGTTTATTATTCTGGAATAAATAAGCTTTGGAGGAAAGATCTATGGTGTAATGCTCTTCATGTGTGGATGGTGATTGTCAAATTCTTATGAGGTATAATTTGTGTTATTTATCATTGCTTTTGCTGGTTAATTGTTGGCCTTGAAGGAGAGAGATCCCTCCTATTAGGGTAAGACTTTATTCTAGTTTTATTTATTCTCTTACTGTTTGCTTGTTTCAGATCTATTGTAGTTGCATGTATTTTAAGTTTAATTGCATGCTTTCCAATTATCTTTTCCAGCAGCACCTATGTTTTAACCATTTGTTTGTGCAAGGATTTTTAAGTTGAAAGTGATCTCACTTGTAGAAGAGGTTTAGCTGGTTTGCATCTTCCTAATCTTCAAGATCTTCTGAATGACATAGTCCCTCGGTGTTCCAGCCCAACATTCCAAGGCTTCCAGCACTCTTTCTCTCTCTTTCTCCTTCAAAAAATCAGTTTTCTCACCTGGTTACTGTGTTCAAAAGATTTGTTATAATTTAGATCTTCCATTTTAAAGTAAAAATTGCATAGATCTACTATTTCAAAGCTCATAGTGCATATCTCATTTCTAAAAAGTATCATTAAGCATTCTAGATCTAGCATAAAGAAATTATCCGTTTTGCATGGCAAGTTAAAGAAAATCTGTAGGTTGCATGCTCTAGATTTCCTTTTCTATTTCAAAAAGATTAAATCGAAATCAGTGCATATTTCATTGGCTGCACAAACAGCAAGCCAATATCCCAAGGAAATCTTGCTTTCCTTGGTTCCTTTCTCACTTGTTTAGCTAGTTTTAACTTAGGTTTTTTTAGTTAAGGTAGGCTGAACCAAAGGTACTCTTAAAGTGCTTTTGGGCATATTTTATTCTAACATGCTTGCTATTTTTTAGCAGGTGTAACAGAAAATAAAATAATCTGCTGTTCGAAAGTGGCCTCTGGAGCGTTCAAATCGCCCAGGGGTCTCCCCTTTGACTGAAATTTAAAAATTTTGGAAAGTTGTAAGATCTTGGTTTCATCCCGTATAAGGACCAAGAGGTTTCTGATATTTCAGTTTTTTGATATTGTAACCAATAATAATAAAAGGAAATCTTTTTGAGTAGGCTCTTTCGAGCCCGCTCCCAACCCCCCTAGAGGGATCCGCGTTTGTTTCACTTTTTTGCATTTTTGCATTTTTATGCTCTAGTTTAGTACTAACATGAAAGATTGTATACTTTGATATAATTTTGAATTATTCCATATTTTAATTTCAAAAGTAATCATACTACTTACCCCATGACTTGTTGATTGACCCGCAAGGGGAAAGAGATGCGTGGTAGGACTAATTAGAAAACCGGTGTTGTGTATATTTGATTCCATTTTCATTAATTGTTTCGTTAGTCATAATAAAATCAACCCCTCCTTGATTCCCCGATTGAGGTCCACTTGGACCGAAAGAGGTTCTTGGAGGGTTTTCTTTCTAACAAGAAAACCTGTTTTAGAATTTACTAAAAATAACAAAGACTCCAGTGTGTATGCTCAGTACTTGGTTGTGGTTCATCCAATCAGTCAAGATACATCAAAAGCACTTGAGTGACTAGAATAATTAGGATTCACTCTCCCCAAATTGACAAACCATCGAGCGAAAATCCAACGCCTCGATCAAACCATTACGATGGAAAAATACCCAAAGGAAGCAGGAACTCCTGAAAAGTGACCTCGGGGTGCCAATCTCAGTTACACCTTTAGGTGCATTATGAACAACACTCTCAGAGACTCCATTCAGCCCACATATTCCTTGTGGGTAGCCATGATGGTTTAGTTTTGGACATACTTCAAGTACCCCCTGGGTATATCTAGAGTCCCCTCGCCTAAGTTAAATTACTCATCTTCTAACATTAATTTAAAATTAACCAATATACAATCGTACAACATTCATTCCAGCACTTGCAAGCACTCTTAATTGTTTTTCAACTCAATTTTCAAGGCACTAGTCAACTGTTTATTTCTTTCAATCTATATGTGATTGGGTGTCATTTTCGCGCTTACTTGTGATTATCTCATCATGTTATCTGTTGTTTACAATTGTTAAATCAAAACTCCTAAAAAACTTACTCTTTAATACCATCATCATACTAAATAATTTTTCCTTAGTAACTTAATAGGGTCTACCCCCCTTGGCTTTGTTAGGAGTTAAGCCTAAACGGAGCAGTCAAGAACAAGGTGACAGCCTTGAATCGAGACTTGCCCCCAAAAACACACCGAGTGGGTTGAATATTTTTTCCATGTAACCCAAGTGTGTGAAAGGCAGCAACACTTTCTGGCACCGTTGTTGGGGATAAATCTTTTTATTCCCGAGTACGACTTAGCTTAACTTTTTTCTAAACAACTAAAAAGATAAAAATTTTGATTGATCTTTTCTTTAAAAACCATAAAAATTAAAACTCGATCCATCTGGCGACTCCACTGTCTAACATCCCTTCAAGAATTTTTACATGAATAAACCACCGACAATTATTCAATCCTCTCCCTAATCCCGAAAGGTTTATTATGGAAAGATTGAATAGGCGTACTTCTTGCAGAAACCTTGAAGATTTAGGAGACCAATCCCTCTCAGATATCCATCACATATTTGTAGAGAGTCATGTTCGCCAATCTCAAGAAATGATGGAATTATTCAAAACCCTTGAATTTTCTCAGATAGCAGGTGCTCCCCATGCCATTCTAAAATATGCTATCAAGAAGCTCCCCATATTTCAGGGCAATAATGCCATCACTGCCAAGTCTCACCTCCGAAAGTTTGAAAAGCACCTGGTCAGTTATTGCAATGATGTTGCCCATGACCATGACAATGTCAAAATGAAGCTCTCTGCTTTATCCTTAGAAGATGATGCTGAAGAGTGGTACCTCGACCTAGATGATGATTCATATAAAACTCTTAGCAAATTCCAAGATGGTTTTAGAAAGAAGTGGGGAGAAAAGAAGGAACCAAGACATCTACTTGCTGCCCTTTATAGCATAAAGAAGATGGAGAATGAAACCATGGATGAATTTAACACTAAATTCAGGCGTGTGGTTGCGGACCTTTTTATAGACATCAAGCCAAAAAATGTCTCTATCCTCATATCCTACATTGAAGCCTTCACTGGTGACTTAAGATATCAGTTGAGAGATAAAGAACCAGCCGATCTGAAAACTACCCAGGAATTAGCCGATAAAATAGAAAAGAATATGCAATCTTCAGGCAAGTCCAACATTCCAGGTTACACTAGGGGAAACACTTTATACAACAAAGAAAAGAGAAAATCCGTTGAATCAGAAGAAAAGGGAGCCTCTAAAGATCCCATGGAAAAGGTAACAGACACGATAAAAGACTTGGTTACTAGTCAAAACCAACTTATGGCAAATCAGTCCACACCACTGAATCATATGCACAATAGAATAATCACAATGGAAAGAAATAATGGACCTAGGAACTTTCAGCCTAGGCAGAACTATATGTATCAAAAGAAGTTTCCTCGGCAAGACCCTAGGATTCCAAACCAGTTAGACTCAACTAACATGGTAGAACAAGTAATTTCATGGTGTAGACCCTGTGAACAATTCCACCAAGAAATCACTTGTTATGTTGCAAATCAAGTCATGGAATATGGAATTCTTGAGGTCAGTAGTCAGGAAACAACTTCAAGCAAGCCTGATCATGTATACATGGTAGTCCATGCCTACCCTTTGTCACCAAGTAAACAGTACAAACCTAAGGATAGAATCTTATAGTGAAACTTATGATGAAAACCGTAATGTGCATGTTGGGACTCCTATGTGTTCTCCATATAATGATGACAGTTTGGAAGGTTTACTGCCTTGTGACCTTTTCTCTGAAGAAGATGAGTATGAAAATGAGGACAAGTATAACTTGGAGCATGATACAAGTGACGAAGACTCCCTTATCTCCAACAAAGATGTTGATGAGGAGTCCTGGACATTCATGGAAAATCCAATCTATGACATGAATAAAGAGGAAAATAATGAACCAAAAAATCTTGATGGCTTTGTTGATTCTCCTGTCTATGGCATATCTAAAGGAGAGAGCATGGACCTTGTGGCCTTGGGAAACTTTGATATGGAAAAGGAGCATGCAGTTTATCCATATGATCAGTCTGAGCCATTTATAAGTATTAGTAATGAAGACAAAGAGAACTTGATATCAGAACTCGATATTAGCAATGGGGAATCCATCACATCTGACATAGATGGTGGTGATGGCTATTGGGATTTTTGTGGATATCTTATTAAGAACCCTATCTATGCTATATCCAACAAGGGGAGTCTCTATTTAGAAATTTGTGGAAGTCCAATCTACTATACTTCCATAGAGGGAAGCATGGATCTCGAGACCTTGGAAAATCCTAGTATGGAAAAGCAGCATTCAAAACTCTTATATGATCATTCAGAGTCATATCATTCATATTCGTACAAAGGTATCAATAGTGAAGACATTGAGAAGCAGTGTTTTGAAAAGACAGATGTGATGCAGTCAATGGAATACCAATCTCAGCTATCATCTTCACATATGGATTTTCCTTATGATTTGGAGTCGCTTAGGGCTTATACAATGAGTTATCATCCAATAAGCCTTGAGGATTAGTATGATGGTGTAGTCAATATGCCTCATCACTCTGATTTGTATATCAACCCTATCTAGTCATGGATAGAAGAAGCGTGTGCAAGCACATACTAGTTTGGGAAGAAATTTGATGAAGTATTATATTCTTATGATCTCCCATCCATCCCTCCCATTTCAAATCATCATGCAGGTTTGCATTTTCTGAATAAGGTATCCTTACTTTGGCTGGTAACCAAAGACAAGGAATTTTTTTTATGTTAATAAAATACTTAGGTGGTTACATTGGATTTCTGATTACACTTAACCCTTTTTTATATCATGCTTAGAGTAGAAAAATAAGCTCCTTGAAAGAGAGCATTCACTTTCTGCATTTCTATTTTATACTTAGCTATAATAAAACTTTGCTTCTTTTAGTTAGTTACATTTATTTTGTTTAAATAAATCATCTTAATGGTTCATTTGGTTTTTTATAAAACTTGTGCTACTGAGATTTTTCTTGTCAAGTTGAGATGTTTTTACACGGTATATAAACCAAATATTCTGGTGTTCTCATATCCTCTCCTTGCCTTAAAGACCAGGTCCTGCACACATCCCATAGTTGGAGCCATAATGTTAACAACTAAGTTGTACTTAGTGGTTTTTTATCAAGTGAGCCTGGTGGATCAGACAAAGATTCTTTGTTCAGACTTTAGAAGACCTTCGGAAGTAATTTTGGGAAGTGCTTGTTGTACTATATCACATGTTCATACCCCAAGGGGTAATTGTAATAAATGTTCTAGCATGATAGTGTCTGTAAAAGACTCGGTCTCTTACAATTTATTTGTCAATCCGATCAGCCCAGGGTGTTTTTTCGCTTGGTTATTATTGGTTGTTGAATAAACGACTTATAATTTCTGAGTTTTTCACTCAATACCTCCAAAGTTGGGGTGGTCATCTTGGAATTTAGGCCTATTGAGTTTATTAGAGTCTATGTGTCAATGTATAAACATGCTATGCATTATGGTCGAGTCATATGAACATGTCTAAGTCCCCCTAGGTTTTTCAATTTTTTTATTTTATTTATTTTTTTAGTGGTTTTTATTAAAATTTAATTTTTCCAAAACTTAGGCTAGTTTTTAATAGTTTAATTGGAAAAATTGGTTTTGTAATAAAAGTGGGCTCAATAATCAGTTTCAGTTATGTAGGTGCTCATTTTCAAGCTAAGAGCACCCAGTAAACCTATAGACCCACTATTTCCTAGTTTTGAGTGATTTTCCATCACTTAGGTTAGAAAGCACCAAAAAATCAATTATTGCTTATTTTAATTAATAAATTGATGAATAATGGAGCAAATCCAAAATCCTAGATCAGTGGATTCTCAACAGATTTGATTGAAATCAGTTAGATCTGCACCAGATTGACTGGATCTGACAAATCCTTGACTGAAGGAGGTGATCTGGACAGATCCAGGGTTGAACTTCAGCCTCCTTTATGGGGAATTGCACTCTCTCTCTCTCCTCCACACATGTGGGATATCCTGGAAGCTTTGTGGATTGATGTGTCAGTGAGCAGGCTGATAAGTCATCTCAATCAGCCCCCCAAATAACAAGTAGAATCAATGGAATCTCAGTTCAGCTTCAGATCAGTCATTGATGGACTCTCCTTCAGCTACAGTGGTCTATCTCCTTGAGATTTGTGCCCCCTGGGCTGGATCTCTTATTTTTTGTATAAATAAAGCTCAAATCACCTCTTCGAAGAGTAGTGAACTGGGATTGAGGTGTTGTTTCTCTTGTAGTGTGTTATTTTTTATTATTCTGGAATAGAGAAGCTTTGGAGGCAAGATCTATGGTGTAATTCTCTTCATGTGTGGATGGTGATTGTCAAATGCTTATGAGGTATAATCTGTGTTATTTATCATTGCTTTTGCTGGTTAATTGTTGGACTTGAAGGAGAGAGCTCCCTCCTATTAGGGTAAGATTTTATTCTAGTTTGATTTATGCTCTTACTGTTTTCTTGTTTCATATCTATTGTAATTGCATGTATTTTAAGTTTAATTGCATGCTTTCCAATTATCTTTTCCAACAGCACCTATGTTTTAAAAATCTGTTTGTGCAAGGATTTCTAAGTTGCAGGTGATCTCGCTTGTAGAAGAGGTTGATCTGGTTTGCATATTCCTCATCTTCAAGATATTCTGAATGACATAGTCCCTCAGTGTTCCACCAAAACATAATCCAAATCCGAACATTCCGAGGCTTCCAACACTCTTTCTCTCTCTTTCTCCTTCAAAAAATCAATTTTCTCACCTGGTTACTGTATTCGAAATCTTTGTTATAATTTAGATCTGCCATTTTAAAGTAAAAATTACATAGATATATTATTTCAAAGCTCATAGTGTAGATCTCATTTCTAAAAAGTATCATTAAGCATTCTAGATCTAGCACCAGGAAATTATCCATTTTGCATGGCAAGTTAAAGAAAATATGTAGGTTGCATGCTCTAGATTTCCTTTTCTATTTCAAAAAGATTAAATCCAGAAATCAGTGCATATTTCATTGGCTGCACAAACATCAAGCCAATATCCCGAGGAAAGCTTGCTTTCCTTGGTTCCTTTTTCACCTGTTTAGCTAGTTTTAACTTAGTTTTTTTTGAGTTAAGGTAGGATGACCCAAAGGTAGTCTTAAAGTTATTTTGGGAATATTTTATTCTAATATGCTTGCTGGTTTTTAGCAGGTGTAATACAAATTAAAAGAACCTGTTGTTCGAAAGTGGCCTCTGGAGCGTTCAAATCCCCCCAGGGGTCTCCCCTTTGACTGAAATTTAAAAATTTTGGAAAGTTGTAAGATATTGGTTTCATCCCGTATAAGGACCAAGCGGTTTTTGATATTTCAGTTTTCAGATATTGTAACCAATAATAATAAAAGGAAATCTTTTTGAGTAGGCTCTTTCGAGCCTGCTCCCCACCCCTAGGGGGGATCCGCGTCTGTTTCACTTTTTTGCATTTTTCCCTTTTTTCTGCTCTAGTTTAGTACTGACATGCAGGATTGTATACTTTGATATAATTTTTCATTATTCCATATTTAAATTTTAAAATTAATCATACTACTTACCCCACGACTTCCCGATTGACCCGCAAGGGGAAAGAGATGCATGGTAGGACTAATTAGAAAACTCGTGTTGTGTATCTTTGATTCCATTTTCATTAATTTTTTTGTTAGTCATAATAAAATCAACCCCTCCTTGATTCCTCGATTGAGGCCCACTTGGACCGAAAGAGGTTCTTGGAGGGTTTTCTTTTTAACAAGAACAACTATTTTAAAATTTACTAAAATTGACAAAGACTCCAGTGTGTATGCTCTGTACTTGGCTGTGGTTCATCTAATCAGTCAAGCTGCATCAAAAGCACTTGAGTGGCTAGAATAATTAGGATTCACTCTCCCCAGATTGACAAAGCATCAGGCGAAAATCCAACGCCTCGATCAAACCATTACGGTGGCAAAATACCCAAAGGAAGTAGGAACTCCTGAAAAGTGACCTCGGGGCGCCAATATCTGTTACACCTTTGGGTGCATTATGAACAACAGTCTCAGAGACTCCATTCATCCCACATATTCCTTGCGGGTAGCCGTGATGGTTTAGTTTTGGACATACTTCAAGTACCCCCTAGGTATATCTGGAGTCCCCTCGCCTAAGTTAAATTACTCATCTTCTTAAATTAATTTAAAATTAACCAAGATACAATTACACAACATTCATTCCAGCACTTGCAAGCACTCTTAATTATTTTTCAACTCAATTTTCAAGGCAATGGTCAACTGTTTATTTCTTTCAATCTATATGTGATTGGGTGTCATTTTCGTGCTTACTTGTGATTATCTCATCATGTTATTTGTTGTTTAAAATTGTTAAATCGAAACTCTTAAAAAGATTACTCTTTAATACCATCATCATACTAAATAATTTTGCCTTAGTAACTTAATAGGGTCTACCCCCCTTAGCTTTGTTAGGATTTAAGCCTAAACGGAGGAGTCAAGAACAAGGTGACAGCCTTGACTCGAGACTTGCCCCAAAGGACACACCGAGTGGCTTGAATATTTCTGCCACGTAACCTAGGTGTGTGAAAGGCGGCAACATGATCTATATCTGTGATATCTTACATATTCGGGATTAAGAGGGGGTGTTTTAATCATCAAAACCAATTCCCATACTCAGGATAAAATAAGCAATCTTTTTTATTAATTTCCTAGGTCCTACAGTAGCTAGTTGGCAAGCACTTGCATTTTTGTCGTCAAAATTGCCAAAACTATCTCTAGGATTGCTTTGGAAATATTATGTATAAGATTCTTCCAACCCACAAACTTCCTAGTTTAGTAAGTGCGTATTCCTGCCTTATCTAGAGTTTCCATCTTTTTCTGTTGTTTTAAGGAAAAAGGTAAAGCTAGTTTTAAGGTAGAATGCCTTGTTTTTGTAATAAATCACCCTTTTTTTTATCACCTAAAAGCATGGTTAAGTACACTTTCCTTCACTTATCAGTTGTAGAAACTCATTCATCAAATTTTTGAGCCTATTGACATATTAGGAAAGTGTTTTATGCACCTATGTGGGATTTTGACTAGTTTAATAAGCCTTATTTTGTACTGATTCAAATGGAATATTTATGATTTCGAATCTTTGGATTATACATGGATGAACAACCAATTACTATATAATTATGGCTGTTGTAAAGTAATATAACGAAATTTTGTGTTATTCAATTGATTCGGTCTCCTTTTGATTGTTTCTTGCATATTTTTCAAGCAATTTTGTGAGTTCAATTGGTCTAAGCTTGGGATTAATTTCAACATATGTTTCCAAGTGTTCAATCTGCATTGTGTTCTATTTTCAAGGGAATTCAAACCAGTTTCAGCCATTCCTCTTATATTCCTAACCAATCATTTCGGCCTTCCTTGTGTCAAGATACAGCTTTGGATCTCGCAACTCTACCAAATTATATCAGCCCATTGATCTTAGTTTCATGTCAGTTGATGTGGGATGCATTAATTCCCTCCTTCTAATGGATCTATTCTTATCGATTCCAAATCATCATCTAGGAAATGGATCTAGGAACCCCAATGAGTACCTTGGATCTTGTAGTCATTAGTGGTATCTTTTCTCGCAATTGAAAAGGCATACATCAATGACGCCTGATTGTTTGATTCTACAAATTTTAGACATTAAAACATATATTCAAACTTGTTAGTTTGTACTCAATTACCTTGGATTCTATCATCGTTATTGGTGGGTCTCCTCGCATCCGTTAACGCTATACATCAATGACCGGTAATCAAATGGTGTTTTATTATGCTCGAAATCAGCTCATATATTCCCAAGATATAAACGCATACTATCATTGTTTTGTATTGAATACCTTGGGAAATACAGTTATATCACTCATTGATGCACTTCCCGATTTGTGCAATATTAAAAAATACCATATCAAAGTACCATGAAGACCTGGATATTTTTACGATCGTCAGATGTGCATATATACATTTTTTAAGAATTTTATTTTGACATGGATCCAGTGTGTATTATTAGTGGCCATGCTTGGTTACTGTTGAGCATGGGTATACCCGCCTCAAGAAGATATTGTATATTTGGTAATTTTCCTTGCTTGACTTGCAGGTGTTTCTAAAACACTTGGGCTCATGAGCTAAATCCTTTTCCAACCCTCCTTGACCACTAAAGAGTATCGGTATGAAGAGTATCAGAAGAAAAGAGAAATCAATGTATTTCAACCCTCAACATAGATTCAAACCTCACACATTAGGGGGCATCTGTTAAAAATAAAATTAACACTCTTGAGGATGATGTCATGAAAACATATCTTCATTTCTCCTGCAACATGAAGACCATAATTTGGAACAAATGGAGATCTTTGATCTCTCATCATACCATTGCTTCCACAAAGGAATAAGTATGTGAAGACAAATGTTGCTCTAAATAATTCAATATCGAGACTACTTCAGGGTCAAAACCCAGTTTCCACAGCTCCTGGAGTGGAAAGAATACATGCCATATGTATTAGTTGTCTTAAAATCCTGGAAATTCAAGTAAAATGCCAAAAAAACTAAGTAAAGTAGGTTTTTTGAAGAAAATAATCACAATTCATCAAAAATTTTAATTTCACATTCATGGTTAGTGATTGGGTGCACAAATCTCAATTCTATATAAGAAAGGAATACTAGGTGAAGAAGGAAGACACAAATATGAAAGAAAAGGCATGTTGAAGAATTTGAAGGTTCTTTTCCACATCAAGCTCTTGGTGATAAATGGCATGGATGGAAAAGGATGTTTAAAAGAAAAAGAGAAGTGATTCAAATCAATCACTGGGTTGTAAGAAATTTCTTCCTATTTTCAAATTGTTGCATGTATTTAGATCGATTAGGACTCACCACCTATAGTAAATGATAGAGAATGTTGGAGACACATCCTCGCAACAATCTCTACTAATAGAAGGAGCATTCCATTTACAAGATTCATGTGCTACTGGATGTAGTTGTGACTAGAAACCTAATACAAAATCATCAACTTATTATACCCTAACATGGTGCACAGTAGGGAAATGATTGTTTTGTCTTTCATTCTGAATAAAATAGTTTTGAATGGATGTTTTGAGTTTGAGGATATTATATCAAACTCCATGTAATAGCTTAAGACTGTAGTTTTTCTAGGTGGGCTCAATATTTTGTATTTTAGTGCTAACTCTCTTTCTCCAAATGGAATAAGGCCTTCTTCTTATGGAAAGGAAAACATTTTCCTAATACTTTCAGTATCAATATTGCAGATGACTTTGGTTCTATCAGAGGACATAATTGCTCTTTGACTTGGGGAATAGTAGGTCGAGCACCATATGGTAAAATCAGGTAAATGTACTACTAGAGGGAAGACATAGCGTATTAGGTTTTAATTCCACAACTTATGAGGGTCTTGATATACAAAGGCTCTATAATGGGCTTCAGCCAAGGTTTGAATTAGGTCGGAGTGGGAAATATCAGGATCCTTGATGTCAACTTGATGGTTAAAGATGGACAAATTTTCGGCTAGAAGGGATTTTGGGCCTGCTTCAATGGTTGATTGAGACATTTTATTGGAAACACTGATTGATTGGGGCTAATTTAGCAGTTTAGGATTTAGGATAAATTTTTTTAATGTTTGACGATAAAATTGAGCACCTATAGAATTAAAATGGTTTAACTGATTAATATGATGTGTCTGGAGTCTTCTGTCTGGGTTGATGAATGGGTGAATGACTTAATTTACTTGGGTGCATGGGGTTCTAGTTCATAGTATCTCCAAATGCATGAATGCCAATGACCAACACAACATACAATTTGGACTTTTAACTGGCTTGAAGTTTGAAAAGACACTTGGTAGGACATTAATGGCTATGAGAAATGACCTTTGACAATGGAACTGACTAACTAATGGTGGGGTCAAACACTTTATCATGTGCAGAAGCCACCCTGCTTCTCCAGGGAGGCAATGCATACTCACCAAGCGGTTTTAAAAATAACCCTCGAGCATGTGCGACCAATAAAAACTAGCCATGCATCTTGGGTGGTATTTCCTTTTGCGCATGGTCATGCCCCTTATGCATCTCTACTGTCTGATTAGATTTCACTTTTTGGAAAGTGATTGCCACTTTTAAACTTTTAATTTCTTAACACTTTCACCCTTTTGCTTGTTATTCTGACTATTGATTGGATCGACTCACATGGAGATATGTTTGTCCTTTATTTTTCATAACCTCCATACATTTTTATCGAGCGCTATTCATCTCAACTATTTGATCAAATGAGGATTAGCGATGATCCACTCGTTTTGAGTTAGCTCCCAAATTTCAGCTCATGGGAACCTTCTATGCTTGACGAGTCTATAATTGCTTACCCTCAACACTATTTATATTATCTTTAGGTCAAATTACTTTCTTTTCAAGGGCTTAAGGGGCCTTGAAATACATCTATACTAACATGGTATCCATGGGGACAAGTTTCTATTGGGAAAGATGCTGAGAAATTGTAGATATGTGTCTTTTCCCTTGGGTTATGGAGTCATTGGCCTAAGAGTTTATTTCAGCTTGCAAGTTATCTCTTCCATTTATTTAAAAAGTTGTAAACAAAAACTGAAATTAAAATGTTGAAACTAAAATAAAGAATGAAATTGAAACACTCCTATACTAATATTTACAAAAGTCTTGGAACCTGGTTTTAGTAAATGAAGAATCTCTTCAGAATCCTTCCATTGATAAGGTATTATATATTGTCACCGTTCATATCATCTAGGAAAAACATGTCGTTTCCTTTGAATTCAGATATTATATATGGCCCATTCCAAATATTGCCAAACTTTCCATGCTTCCCTTATCTACTCTTTTGGCATCCCATTTCAGGAATAGGTCTCTCGATTATAAGTCTCTATCCAATTCTCTCCTGTCGAAGGTATTTTTTATTTTCCTTTGATGTTCTATCACCTTTTCACTAACCATATCTCTTTCCTGTCAAATTTCAATGAATTCATATATCCTTCTAACCATGTTGTCTGGTTCTTTAGTCTCATGTTGAATGACTTTGAGGACTGGTAAACCCAACTGAATTGGAAGAATAGATTCTTTCCCATATACTAGAAGGAAAGGGGAGGTTCCAAATGATATTTTTACATTTATCTTGTCATCCTGTAAATCATATCAGATTCACATCCCAAGTCTTTTTATTTTGTGCTAGCATATTCTTTATGATCCTCATCAGAATTTTATTAGATGACTCTGCAAGTCCATTACCCTGTGGTTAATATGCTATTGAATGACCTAGTTCAATGTTATATTTTTGGAAAAATTCAATCACTTTGACATATTTAAATGCTTTTTCATTGTTAGTGGTTATCTTTCTTTGACAACCAAATCTGGACAATATGTTCTCTTATAGGAACCTCATGACACATACTCATTTGATGGTCTGGTAAGCACTGCCTCTACCCACTTCGTAAAATACTATGTAGAAGTAAGAATCCACCTATGCTGTCTACTAGAATTAGGATTTATTTCACCAATAAAATCTACCCCCATTGTTGAAATGGTCCTGATGATGTTATTGGCTTCAAAGGAAATGGTCTTAGCTTTTGTTTTCCTGCAAATATTTGACATTCAACACATGATATAACAATCACATTAGTATCAACAAATAATTTGGGCCAATAATATGTAGCTCTGAGGATTTTATATGAAGTATCTCTCCATGCATGATGACCTCCACATACTCCTTAGTGCAATTATGTGATAATCCCCTCAATTCCCTCTTCCACCACACAATTTAGCACGATTCCTTGAGGGTCTTTCCAGTAGAAGACTCATCTAAAATACAATATTTTACTGCATGCAACTTCAAATATGATGATTGGGATTTAGATAGATGTTATGGACATTCTAAATCCATTAAATAATAAACAATGTCCTTATACCATTCAAATTCCTAGAATTTTGGGTTTACCTTCTTGGTATCATTTTGTGCATCTTGCACACTTTTCAAATTTTCTTCTTCTGTTAAATCCACAATCAAATTCAGATCCAAGGATTTGCAATTTGATTCAAGTAATAGTTTGGATAGTCCTTTCCCTTTTACCAATTTGGTGGGTTTTATTTCCAAATCATATACTTGAATTTTAGTGATCCATTTTTCCCTTCTCCCTTCACTATCAATATGATAGAGAATATCCTTTACCAATGTGTGTGTGGGACATAAGGAATAATTGTTGGATGCAATGAATAACATCTAAAGGAATTCAATGATTTTACCATTGAATAGGCTTGATTTTCCACTAAAGTGTACTTTAACTCAACATCTATGAGTGCCTTGCTAAAAAGGGAAATAGGATTCTCGTATCCATCTTCATTCTTCTATAAAAACACAACAACAATTATATGTGTAGATGTAAAGGAAAATATTGAAGGAATGGCTTGGAATAATTTGGACTGATCACCACTCGTGCTTTTCCGATGGATCTTTTGAGAATTTCAAAATGTTCTTTAGCTTCTTTAGTCCATTTTACCTCATTACATGTTTTGAGCGTATTGCTAATGGTATTGATTGTTTATCTATATTGGGGATAAATATTCTCAAGAAGTTTATCCTTACCATGAATTATTAGACCTATTTCTTATTTCTGGGATCTTCTAATGCCTGAATTGTTGCTATCCTCTATGGGTCTATTCTTATTCCATCTTTTGACATAATATGCCCCAATAAATTTCCTTCCTACATAGAAAAACTAGACTTTATGGATGGGATATGGCGAGGCCCCTCTATTGTACATGCACTTTATGGATAGGATATGCATCTCTATTGTCCGAGTAGATATCACTTTTTGGAAATTGATTTCCACTTTTAACCTTTTAATTACTTAACACTTTCACCCTTGTGCTTGTTATTCATATCGGATCGATTTCCATGCATATTTGTTTGGAATTTCTTTTTCATAACCTCCCTACATTTTTACTGAGTGCTATTCATCTTGACCATTTGATCAGATGAGGATTGACGGTGATCCACTCGTTTTTAGTTAGCGCCTGAATTTCGGGTCATGGTCACCTACTATGCTTGACCAACCTTTAATTTCTTACTCTCAACAATACTTAGATGATCTTTAGGTTGCATTCCTTGATTTTCAAGGGCTTAAGGGGCCTCAAAATATTTGTATACTAACATCAGATCCATGGGGACAACTTTATGTTCGACAAGATGCTGAGAACTTGTAGATATGTGTATTTTCCCTTGGGTTATGGAGTCATTGGCCTATTCAATTCTTGCATATTGCAAGTTATTTCTTCCATTTAATTTACAAAGATGTAAACAAAATTTGAAATTGAAACACTCCTATACTAATATTTACAAAAGTCATGGAACTTGGTTTTAGTAAATGAAGAATATATCGAGAATCCTTCCATTGACAAGGTCTTCTATATTCTCACTGTTCATATCATCTAGGAAAAACAACATTGTTTCCTTTAAATTCAGAGATTAGATATGGGCCAATCCAAATATTGTCAAACTTTCCATGCTTGCCAATATCTGCTTTTTTGGAATCCCATTTCAGGACTAGGTCTCCCAGTTGTAAGTCTCTTTCTAATGCTCTCCTGTCAAAGGTATTTTTTCTTTTCCTTTCGTGTTATATCACCTTTTCACTGACCATATCTCTTTCCTGTCAAAGTTCAATGAATTCATATATCCTCCTAACCATGTTGCCTGGTTCTTTAGTCTCATGTTGAATGCGTTTGAGGACTGGTAAACCCAACTAAATTAGAAGAATGACATCTTTCCCATATACTAGAAGGAAATGGAAGGTGGAAATTGATATTTTTACTCTTATCTTGTAAGCCCGTAAAGCATATCAGGTTCACATCCCGAGTCTTTTTATTTTGTACTAGCATCTTATTTATGATCCTCATCAGAATTTTATTAGATGGCTCTGCAAGTCCAATAGCATGTGGGTAGTATGCTGTTGAATGGCCCAGTTTAATGTTATATTTTTTGAAAAGTTCAATCACTTTAATGGATTTAAATTCTTTTGCATTGTTAGTGATTATCGTTCTTCGACAACCAAATATGGACAATATGTTCTCTTCTAGGTGTTTCCGCCTTTCACACACCTGGGTCACATGGCAGAAATCTTCAAGTCACTCGGTGTGTCCTTGGGGGCAAGTCTCAAGTCAAGGCTGTCACCTTGTTCTTGACTCCTCCGTTTAGGCTCAACTCCTAACAAAGCCAAGGGGGGTAGACCCTATTAAGTTACTAAGGATAATAACTTAGTGTGGTGATGTTAAACTGAATGAGTTACTTAGGAGTTTGAGATTTAACTATAGACAATCAAAGATGACAAGATATGAAAATAAACACACAAAAGCACAATGCTGAGACACAATATTTATATAAAGCAAGAAAATAACCAGTGCCTTAGAATGGAGTCAAACAATAAGATCAATATACTTGCATGTGCTTGGAGTGAATGTTTTGTGATTTCCTCTTGGTACGTTTTAAGTTAAATTTGAAGTGTGAGTTGATTAAAATTAGGCGAAGGGGGGACTCCAGATATACCCGAGAGTACTTGGAGTATGTCCAAAACTAAACCTTCATGGCTACCCGCAAGGAATATGTGGGATGAAATGGAGTCTCTAGGGATATTGTTCGTAACGCACCCATTAGGGTGTGACAGAGATCAGCACCCCAAGGTCACTTTTCAGAAGTTCCCGCTTCCTTTGGGTATTTTGCCACCGCGATGGTTTGATCTAGGTGTTGGATGTTCACCTGTTGGTTTGTTAATTTGGGAGAGTGAGTCCTAATTATACTAGTCACTCAAATGATTTTGATACATCTTGACTAATCAAACGAACCGCAGCCAAGTGTAGAGCATACACACCGGAGTCTTGTCAATTTTAGTAAATTTTACAATGGGTGCTCTTGTTTAAAAGAAAACCCTCCAGGAACCTCTTTCAATCCAAGTGGATCTCAATTGGGGAATAAAGGAGGGTTTAATTTTATAATAGCTGAAAAACAAATTATGAAAATAAAATAGATCCACAATTCTAGTTTTCTAATTAGTCCTACCACGAATCTCTTTCCCCTTTCGGGTCAATTGGGAAGTCGTGGGGTAAGTATTACGATTACTTTGAAATATAAAATATGGAATATGAAATTGATATTGAAATAAAGTATAATATCCTATATATTAGATCAATGCTAGCTTGAAATGAAATGAGCAAAAAGCAACAAAAGGACACCGACGCAAATCCCCCCAGGGGGGATGGGGAATGGGCTCGAAAGAGCCTATTCAAAAATTATTTTTTATTTACAGTGGTTACAATATCAGAGAACTGATATAATTCCTCTTGATCCTTATACGGAGTGAAATCAAGAGCTTACAAAGTGCGAAAATTAAAATTTTTAGTCAAATGGGAGACCCCTAGGGGGATTTGAACACTCCTGAGGCCACTTCCGAACAGCAGCTTCCTTTCTTTCTGTCAAACCTGATAAAAATTAGCAAGCATATCAGACTGAAATATGCCCAAAATCACTCTGAAATCACCTTTGGGTCAGCTCACTTTTAACCAAAAAAAAAAAGTAAGCTGAAAACTAGTTAAAAGGGGAAAACAGGAACCAAGGAAAGGAGGATTTCCTTGGGATCTTGACTTGCATTTTGGAAAGCCAATAAGATGTGCACTTTTATTGCAGAATATTAAATTTTATCATACAACAAATGAAACTACCTTAACAGCAAGCTACGAATTCTCACTAAAATGCTTGCGAAAATATGGTAATTTTAGCTAGATCTCTTAAATGTAACTTTATGTGCAAAAAAAAACTAAGATCTAGAATTAGGAAGGGATATTACTAACTAGATATATGTGTATTTTTCTTAATGAGACAGATAAGAGTAATAAGAAACCTTAAAAGTAACCAGTTTGAAGAAAATTAAAAAATTTTAAAGGAGAGAAAGGGGAGGAGAGGTACTTGTTGTTGAAGCAAATCTGCAGAGGAAACTTGCTAGTGAAGCACTGAGGGGTACGATCTTAGAAATATCTGTTGGAAATCAATGGAATCAAACCTGAACCATAGATCTTCCAGTCACGGCAAACCTGTAAGCTACACAACAACTCCTGCAAACAGAACCATTAAATCTGAATATACATATGAGAAGTAGATGATACAGCATGCAAATAATCTTATTTAGCATATAGGTATTAGCTCATTCAAACATATGCAGCAAAATAGAAGTAAGTAAGCTTACTTACAATGATCTATCCCTATGATTTCAATAACCATTCAGGCATACAATAGTTAAGTGCAAAAAATTGAAAAAATAGCAGTTTCACCTCGAATGCAGCATGACAATGGTAATCCACACATGAAAGGTAGTCCACAATTGAGCCTCCAAAGCTTCTCTTTATTTCAACAAATGATGATCAATACACAGTTACAATGGCAAGCCCTTCAGTCCAGCTCTAACTAGCTTGGAAGAGGGAGCCTCAAGCAGGATATATACACAATACAGGCCATCCAGCCCAAGGGGGGCACAATTCCTCATGGAATCAATGAAATTAGCTGATGGAGAGTCCATCAATGCAGAACTGAAGCTGAACTAAGCCTACTTGTCAACCGGGGGCTTGATTGAGCTGACACATCAACCCATACACCGACACATCAGTCCACAGAGCATCCAGGAGAGTCCACACGTGTGGAGGAGAGAGAGAGGGCACAATTCCCCATGAAGACAGCTGAAGATCAACTCTGGATCTGATTTGATCACCTCCTTCAGTCAAGGATTTGTCATATCCAGTCAATCTGCTTAAGATCTGACTGATTTCAATCAAATCGGCTGAGAATCCACTGATTTATGATTTTGGATTTGCTCCATTATTCATCAATTTATTAATTAAAATAATCAATAATTGATTTTTGGGGCTTTCTGACTTGAGTGATGGAAAATCACTCAAAACTAGGAAATAGTGGGTCCATGGGTTTACATGGTGCTCTTAGCTTGAAAATGAGCACCTACATGACTGAAATAGATTGTTTGGCCCACTTTTATTACAAAATCAACTTTTCCAATTAAACTATTAAAAAATAGCCTAAGTTTTGGAAAAATTAAATTTTAATAAAAATCACTAAAAAAACTAAAACGTTGAAAAATTGAAAAAACCTCGAGGGACTTAGACATGTTCATATGACTCGACCATGATGTCTAGCATGTTTATACATTGACACATAGACTCTAATAACCTCAATAGGCCTAAATGCCAAGCCAACCACCCCAACTTTGGAGGTATGGAGTGAAAAACTCAGAAATTATCAGTCGTTTATTCAACAACCAATAATAACCAAGGGAAAAAACACCCTGGGCGGATCGGATTGACAAATAAAATCTAAGAGACTGAGTCTTTTATAGACACTATCATGCTAGAACATTTATTACAATTCCCCCATGGGGTATGAACATGTGATATAGTACAACAAAGCTTCCCAGGAGAAATACTAAAGGTTCTCTGAAGTCCGAACAAGTTATCCTTGTCCAGTTCACCAGGATCACTTGATAAAAAAACACTAAGTACAACTTAGGTGGTAACATTATGGCTCCAACTGTGGGACGTGTGCTCGATCTGGTCTTTAAGGCAAGGAGAGGATACGAGAACACCATAATCTCTGGTTTATATACCCTATAAAAACATCTCAACTTGACAAAAAAAACCTTAGTAGCACAAGCTTTACATAAAAAACCAAATGAACCATTAAGCTGATTTATTTAAACAAAATAAATGTAACTAACTAATGAAAGCAAAAATGTTTGATTATAGCTAAGTACAAAACAAAAAATGCAGAAAGTAAATGCTCTTTTTCAAGGAGCTTATTTTCCTACTCTAAGCATGATATAAAAAGGGTTAAGTGTAATCAGAAATCCAATGTAACCACCTAAGAATTTTATTAACATAAAAAAAAAATTTCCTTGTCTTTGGTTACCAGCCAAAGTAAGGATACTTTATTCAGAAAATGCAAACTTGCGTGATGATCTGGAAGGGGCGGGATGGATGGGAAATCATAGGCATGAATAATGTCATCAAACTTCCTCCCAAACTGGTAAGTGCTTGCACAGGATGCTTCTATCCATGACTGGACAGGGTTGATGTACAAATCATAATGATGAGGTAGATTGACTACACCATCAAACTGATCATCAAGGCTTACCGAATGATAATTCACTGTATAAGCCCCAAGCGGCTCCAAGTCATGAGGAAAATATATATGTGAAGATGATAGTTGAGACTAATATTCTAATAACTGCATCACATCTGTCTTTCACAACACTTCTTCTCCATGTCTTCATTATTGATACCTTTGTGTGGCTCTGCATGATATGACTCTGAATGATCATATGGATAAACTGCATGCTCCTTTTTCATATCAAAGTTTCCCAAGGCCACATGGTCCATGCTCTCTCCTTTAGATATGCCATAGACAGAAAAATCAACAAAACCATCAAAAGTTTATGGTTCATTATTTTCCTCTTTATTCATGTCACAGACTAGATTTTCCATGAATGTCCAAGACTCCTCATCAACATCTTTATCGGGGATAAGGGAGTCTTCGTCACTTGTATCATGCTCCAAGCTATACTTGTCCTCATTTTCATACTCCTCTTCTTTAGAGAAAAGGTCACAAGGTAGTAAACCTTCTAGACTATCATCATTATATAGAGAACCCATAGGAGTCTCATCATGTATATTACAGTTTTCATCATAAGTTTCACTATAAGATTCTGCAATGGTTTCATCCTCAGGCTTGTACTGTTTAGATGGTAACAAAGGGTAGGCCTGGCCTACCATGTATATATGATCAGGCTTGCTTGAATTTGTTTCCTGATTACTAACCTCGGGAAGTCCATGTTCCATGACTTGATTTACAACATAACAAGTTCTTTCTTGGTGGAATTATTCACAGGGTCTACACCATGGAATTACTTCTTCTACCATGTTAGCTAAGTCTAACATGTTTGGAATCCTAAGCTATTGTTGAGGAAACTTCTTTTGATACATCTGATTCTACCTAGGCCAAAAGTTCCTAGGTCCATTATTTCTTTCCATTGTGATTATTCTATTGTGCATAGGATTCAATTGTGTAGACTGATCTATCATAAGTTGGTTTTGACTAGTAACCAAGTCTTTTATCATGTCTGTTACCTTTTCCATGGGATATTTAGAGGTTCCCTTTTCTTCTGATTCAAAGGATTTTCCATTTTCTTCGTTGTATGAAGTGTTTCCCCTACTGTAACCTAGACTGTTGGATTTGCCTGAATACTACATATTCTTTTCTATTTTCTTGGCCAATTCTTGAGCAGTTTTTAGATCGGCTGGCTCTTTGTCCCTTAACTGGTACCTCAAATCACCAGTGAAAGCTTCGATGTAATATATGAGGATGGAGGCATCCCTTGGCTTAATTTCTCTAGGGAGGTCCGCAACCACATGCCTGAACTTAGTATTAAATTCATCAATGGTTTCATTCTCCATCTTCTTTATGTTATGGAGGGCAGCAAGCAGATGTCTTGGTTCTTTATTTTCCCCCCATTTCTTCTTAAAACCCTCTAGGAATTCACTACGAGTTTTATATGAATCATCATCTAGGTCGAAGTACCATTCTTCAGCATCATCTTCCAAGGATAAAGCAAAGAGCACCATTTTGACATCATCATGGTCATGGGTAGCATCATTGCAATAACTGACTAGGTGCTTTTCAAACTTTCGAAGGTGAGACTTGGCAGTGATGGCATTATTTCCCTAAAATATGGGGAGCTTCTTGATAGCATCATTTGGAATGTCATGAGGACTACCTGCTATCTGAGAAAAGTCGAGGGGTTTGTAAAATTCCATCATTTCTTGAGATTAGTGAACATGACTCTCTACAAATATGTGGTGGATATCTGAGAGGGATTGGTCTCCTAAATCTTCAAGGTTTCTATGAGAAGTCTGCCTATTCAATATTTCCCTAATAAACCTTTCAGGATTAGGGAGAGGATTGAATAATTGTCGACGGTTTCTTCGGGTAGAAATTCTTGAAGGGATGTTAGATAGTGGAGTCGCTAGATGGATCGAGTTTTAATTTTTATGTTTTTTAAAGACTAGATCAATCAAAAGTTTTTATCTTTTTAGTTGTTTAGAAAAAAGTTAAGCTAAGTCGTACTTGGGAATAAAAATATTTATCCCCGGCAACGACGCCAAAAAGTGTTGCCACCTTTCACACACCCGGGTCACGTGGTAGAAATATTCAAGCCACTCGGTGTGTCCTTGGGGGCAAGTCTCGAGTCAAGGCTGTCACCTTGTTCTTGACTCCTCCGTTTAGGCTCAAATCCTAACGAAGCCAAGGGGGGTAGACCCTATTAAGTTACTAAGGATAATTACTTAGTGTGGTGATGTTAAACTGAATGAGTTACTTAGGAGTTTGAGATTTAACTATAGACAATCAAAGATGACAATATATGAAAATAAACACACGAAAGCACAATGCTAAGACACAATATTTATATAAAGCAAGAAAATAACCAGTGTCTTAGAATGAAGTCAAACAATAAGATCAATATACTTGCATGTGCTTGGATTGAATGTTTTGCAATTTCCTCTTGGTACATTTTAAGTTAAATTTGAAGTGTGAGTTGATTAAAATTAGGTGAAGGGGGGACTCCAGATATACCCGAGAGTACTTGGAGTATGTCCAAAACTAAACCTTCACAGCTACCCACAAGGAATATGTGGGCTGAAATGGAGTCTCTGGGGATATTGTTCTTAATGCACTCATTAGGGTGTGACAGAGATCGGTGCCCCGAGGTCACTTTTCAGAAGTTCCCGCTTCCTTTGGGTATTTTGCCACCGTGATGGTTTGATCTAGGTGTTGGATGTTCACCTGTTGGTTTGTTAATTTGGGAGAGTGAGTCCTAATTATACTAGTCACTCAAATGCTTTTGATACAGCTTGACTAATCGGATGAATCGCAGCCAAGTGTAGAGCATACACACCGGAGTCTTGTCAATTTTAGTAAATTTTACAATGGGTGTTCTTGTTTAAAAGAAAACCCTCAAGGAACCTCTTTCGATCCAAGTGGATCTCAATTGGGGAATCAAGGAGGGGTTAATTTTACAATAGCTGAAAAATAAATGATGAAAATAAAATAGATCCACAATTTTAGTTTTCTAATTAGTCCTACCACGAATCTCTTTCCCCTTTCGGGTCAATCGGGAAGTCGTGGGGTAAGTATTACGATTAATTTGAAATATAAAATATGTAATATGAAATTGATATTGAAATAAAGTATACTACCCTGCAGATTAGATCAATGCTAGCTTGAAATGAAATGAGCAAAAAGCAACAAAAAGACATCGACGCAAATCCCCCCAGGGGGGATGGGGAATGGGCTCGAAAGAGCCTATTCAAAAATTATTTTTTATTAACAGTGGTCAAAATATCAGAGAACTGATATAATTCCTCTTGATCCTTATATGGAGTGAAATCAAGATCTTACAAAGTGCGAAAATTAAAAGTTTTAGTCAAATGGGAGACCCCTTGGGGGATTTGAACGCTCCTGAGGCCACTTCCGAACAACAGCTTCCTTTCTTTCTGTCAAACCTGCTAAAAACCAGCAAGCATATCAGACTGAAATATGCCCAAAATCACTCTGAAAGCACCTTTGGGTCAGCTCACTTTTAACCAAAAAAAAAGTAAGCTGAAAAACTAGTTAAAAGGGGAAAACAGGAACCAAGCAAAGGAGGCTTTCCTTGGGATCTTGACTTGCCTTTTGGGAAGCCAATAAGATGTTCACTTTTATTGCAGAATATTAAATTTTATCATACATCAAATGAAACTACCTTAACAACAAGCTACGAATTTTCACTAAAATGCTTGCGAAAATATGGTAATTTTAGCTAGATCTCTTAAAATGTAACTTTATGTGCAAAACAAAACTAAGATCTAGACTTAGGAAGGGATCTTACTAACTATATCTATGTGTATTTTTCTTAATGAGACAGATCAGAGTAATAAGAAACCTTAAAAGTAACCAGTTTGAAGAAATCTTAAGATTTTTAAAGGAGAGAAAGGGGAGGAGAGGTGCTTGTTGTTGAAGCAGATCTGCAGAGGAAACTTGGTAGTGAAGCACCGAGGGGCACGATCTTAGAAATCTCTATTGGAAATCAATGGAATCATACCTGAACCATAGATCTTCCAGTCACGGCAAACCTGTAAGCTACACAACAACTCCTGCAAACAGAACCATTAAATCTGAATATACATATGAGAAGTAGATGATACAACATGCAAATAATCTTATTTAGCATACAGGTATTAGCTCATTCAAACATATGCAGCAAAATAGAAGTAAGTAAGCTTACTTACAATGATCTATCCCTATGATTTCAATAACCATTTAGGCAGACAATAGTTAAGTGCAAAAAATTGAAAAAATAGCAGTTTCACCTCGAATGCAGCATGACAATGGTAATCCACACATGAAAGGTACTCCACAATTGAGCCTCCAAAGCTTCTCTTTATTTCAACAAATGATGATCAATACACAGTTACAATGGCAAGCCCTTCAGTCCAGCTCTAACTAGCTTGGAAGAGGGAGCTTCAAGCAGGATATATACAAAATACAAGCCATCCAGCCCAGGGGGGCGCAATTCCTCATGGAATCAGATGAAATCAGCTGATGGAGAGTCCATCATTGCAGAACTGAAGCTGAATTGAGCCTACTTGTTAACCAGGGGCTTGATTGAGCTGACACATCAACCCATACACCGACACATCAGTCCATAGAGCATCCAGGAGAGTCCACACGTGTGGAGGAGAGAGAGAGGGCGCATTTCCCCATGAAGACAGCTGAAGATCAACTCTGGATCTGATTTGATCACCTCCTTCAGTCAAGGATTTGTTAGATCCAGTCAATCTGCTTCAGATTTGACTGATTTCAATCAAATCGGCTGAGAATCCACTGATTTATGATTTTGGATTTGCTCCATTATTCATCAATTTATTAATTAAAATAATCAATAATTGATTTTTGGGGCTTTCTGACCTGAGTGATGGAAAATCACTCAAAACTAGGAAATAGTGGGTCCATGGGTTTACATGGTGCTCTTAGCTTGAAAATGAGCACCTACATGACTGAAACAGATTATTTGGCCCACTTTTATTACAAAATCAACTTTTCCAATTAAACTATTAAAAAATAGCCTAAGTTTTGGAAAAATTAAATTTTAATAAAGAACACTGAAAAAACTAAAAATTTGAAAAATTGAAAAAACCTCGGGGGACTTAAACATGTTCATATGACTCAACCATGATGTCTAGCATGTTTATACATTGACACATAGACTCTAATAACCTCAATAGGCCTAAATGCCAAGCCGACCACCCCAACTTTGGAGGTATGGAGTGAAAAACTCATAAATTATCAGTCGTTTATTCAACAACCAATGATAGCCAAGGGAAAAAACACCCTGGGCTAATTGGATTGACAAATAAAGTCTAAGAGACCGAGTCTTTTACAGACACTATCGTGCTAGAACATTTATTACAATTCCCCCATGGGGTATGAACATGTGATATAGTACAACAAAGCTTCCCAAGAGCAAGACTGAAGGTTCTTTGAAGTCCGAACAAGTTATCCTTGTCTAGTTCACCAGGCTCACTTGATAAAAAAACACTAAGTACAACTTAGGTGGTAACACTAGGAACCTCATGATCACATACTCAATTGATAGTCCTCATGGATCATTTGATAGTCCTTTCTATTTTACCAATATGTTCTTGAATTTTGGTGATCCATTTCCCCTTCTCCCTTCACTATTAGTCTAACAGAGAATATCCTTTACCACTGTGTGTGGGACATAAGCAATAATTTTTGGATGCAATACCTAACATCTAAAGGACTTCAATAATTTTACCAATTTTACCATTGCATATGCTTGATTTTCCATTAAATTATACTTTAACTCAACATCTCTCAGTGACTTGTTGAAAAAGGAAATAGGTTTCTCATAGCCATCTTCATTTTTCTCTAAAAGCACAACAATAATGGTATGTGTAGATGTAATGGAAAATATCAGGAATGGCTTAGAATAATTTGGACTGATCAACAGTGGTGCTTCTCCATCTTCATTTTTCTCAATTTGTTTTCTCTCAATTGTACCAATATTAATTTTTATTTTCTATATTTTAATTATACACTTTTTTTGGACAAATATAACCAAAATAAAATATAAAAATATTAATATTAATAAAATATTAACCTAATAATTAAAATTTACAGTGGAAAAAACAAAAAAGTGAAAAAAAGAAAAAAGAGCATTTGAATCGGAGGAGTTAGACATCAAATTTTAGTTCTAATAACTTCAAAATATACTGAAGAAAGACATGTGCATACCTTCCTTTGGGTGGGCACATCAGTCATGCTCCTACATCTTCCAAATTTCTCTAGAATATCTCTCAGAAAGTCGTCAAATGTTCAAAACCTTGACATGTGTAGTAAAAATCCAGGTTTCAGAATGAATCTTTCTAAGGCCCATGGGGCGGGAGAAAGCTTGAAGCCAGCCGTAGTTAGAGTTAGTGTGTTATGAAGGGAAATGACTAGTGGCGTGCATTACAATATTCAAACTTAAAAGCATCACAAGCTACGGAAACACCAACTGAAAGGACGAATAGTTATGGTATGTATGTGTATAGAATATGATAAAGTGGGAACATGTCTCCAATGCCATGCCTAATAACTAACTAGTATAGGCTACACTCTCAAATGAGTATTCTATAAAACCACTATTAAAATTTATGATGGGAGATCTAAATATTAAAATTTATGACAGGAGATCTAAATCTGTAGACGTCAAATCTACGGTCCCAATATTTTCATGCCGATCACCGTTGACGTTTTAATTTTTCGATTAGCTATCAAATACGTTTCAACAAGCAAAAAACGTCCTACAGATCGTCAAATTCCAACCTGGTTTAGGCATGTTAAATAATTTAGTAGTGGACTTTAATTTCCAATCTATCATTTTATAACTTCAACTTGATGTGTATAAATAAAAATATTCATATATTGCAAAATGCCTATATTACTATAATTGAGAAGCCTCTCAAAAACATAAGAGTTATCCTTTTGTAGGTTTGCTCCAAGACATTTTTCCTAGCTATTCCTATTCCTAGGGTAAAAAATTTGCTGCAACACAACATTCATTTTCATTTGTTGTATTTACATTAATTTTAATTTTAACTTTCCATAATATGAAAATATTTCTTAGATATTATATTGCATTTAAAAACCCACCTAAGTTAGTGCACTCACCCTTATCGCCATTATGCAAAATGCATATTAATTATAACATTATAAAACATAGTTGCATTCTTTTCTTGAAATTAGTTGACATTCATTATTAAAGCTGCATGCCTTCCTTTTATTTTATGTAAACCTCTTATTTTATGTAAACGTCTCCTCGATTTAATGGAACACTATTGAATGGTTAAAAGTAGAATGTTGCAAAGAATGTGGACATCATTTCTAAGCGCAATTATCATAAATGGAAACTTCGTGGCATTAAGATAATTTAATGGTTCTTAAAATATAAAAATTGTATGAGAGTGTAATCCGATTAGTATTAGGCCTACTACACACGCACCAAACATACCTAACCTATTCCAATGGTCCAAATTCGAAGCAGCCATACGCCTACCATAATTTTAACTTTTGATGTCCAAATTCTAAGCTCGGTTCACATGCGCTGGTACTTTCCTGCATACAACTGTCAGTTGTGGTGACAGAATTGTCATTCTCATTTTATAATATTATCAGGTCAAGCACACATTATTCAAATTAAATTGAACCTGAAGGCTGAAAGTATCTACCCTATTTCCAAGAAGCTGCCGTGAGTAAGAAAACAACACATACTAAGCCGACAAGTGGCTACATCGCCTGCTGACTGCAGGAACAGAGTGAAGCTGACATGACGAGAAGATTCATATTAGAAAAGCAGACGAGTAACATGTATTCATTGCTGAACTAACCTGCTTATTAAAGGCAGCAAATACGATTGATTTTCATGGCTGGAGGTCAAAAATAGATAACATGTATTCATTATCCTCAAACATTAAAAGTAGACTAGAAATCTGTATTCATTGTCCTCAGAGAAGTCAGTTGCAGTCTGTTATATATTTTGGATAAGTAGATGGTCGCCAGAGTACACTCATAATTATGCATCATGAAATAACAAATATTTATTTTATTTAAAATGGTTTAAATTTTATAAATTAATCGTTGGGCAAAACTTATTTACTCGTAGCAATTTTCACTTTTCCTAAGGCTAGTCTCGCAACTCAAGGCCAGAACTTCCATTGTTAAATAAATTTTGTCTTCATGATTGTAGAAGTGTGGATATTAAAATACATTAAAATTATTTATTTATTTATGTTTTAATAGTTTTAAATCATCATATTCCAGAGATGTAGAATCATGTTAAGGGTTAGATGTTTTTGGTTCACCCTAACTTAGCCAATGAAAAATCTGCTAGTCACGGGGTTCTACCAATTTATCAACCAAAAAAAATGTTTTAGATCATCATAATTATGGTAATTTAAAAGATGAAGAATAATTTATTGGCTGTAGTTTGAGTGGTTGGTAAAAATGATTTTCAACTTTTATAAGGTTCAATTTTTGTAAATAACATGATGCCATTATGTAATTCTCTCTTAAGTAAAGATTGAATGGATTATATAATTATAACCATACCTTGATTCTCCTGAATATCATATTTCCCTATAAATATAGCTTTTTGGTAAACTACCATTTAAAAAAATTAAAAAACAATATTCTAATAAATATTGAAATTATATATGTTACAAATATTTTACAATTTATGACAATGCAATATAAATATATTAATGCTTCCCAAATTTGTTGAATAAAATAAAAAATTAATAATATTATAGAAAGTTTTAAGTATTCTACTTGCTTTGTTGCAGCACTTTTTTCACATATAAAAAAGATAACTGTATATTAATAATAAGTTGTGCCATATATACATAGCATAGGAGGTTGAACCGGTAAATATATCATATTCCTCTTTCCAGTGCCAAACAGATCATCTAGTGAATCAGTAAAACAAAAACTATACTATAGTCTATACCTATAAACTTTGAAGTTAACATAAGACATACATATAAAAAAAAACAAAAGTAGACTTCATCCAAAATAACCAAAACAAGTGTCTAGAAGTGAGAGTGTAAATAAGGCTCATGTGACTAGAGTCTAAATTTGTCCTCTCAAGTTTCCTGTTTGGAAAGTTCATTAACTACCCTGTTGAATCCTCTGTAGATATGACTAAAGAAAATCTACTGAAGTGTGCAATCAGTTCTCTAAAAATCTTTAACCAGTGTAACAGCTTCAGATCATGACACTATTTACCCCATCCAGAATAGAATAACTTTCTATTCCCTATCACCGAAAAAGTGATAATATTTTTTATAAACAAACAATAACAAACTCAACTAATAATTCAGCCATAATGTTACTTAATATTAATACCTTTACCCACAACCATCCTTAGTATTTGTTGTAGAACTTACCTATACCACAATACACGCCTAGTTAAATTAATCGCTTAGCACAGTGCTTTCCCTACCTCACTTCTGCCCATGCTCACACTCGTGGCACGTGCCCCCAATATTTCTATCACTCTTTAAAATACAATTTGATAACGGAAAATGGTAAAACCTGGCAGATTCCAGCAAGCAACTACTCTCCGACCATGGATGGCGTCACTTTGGTGACTAGTAAATATTTAACAACGGTGCGTGATGATGGAATATTTATAATCACAGGGGAGGGCCTTACATTCTTCGTCTCAAGGATGGAGAACACTGGATGGAGCGAGGAATAGGTCCTCGCTCGCAAGCCCTCGGAATCGAGATGAGGCCTGGCGACGTTGTTGCTGCATTGCTGGTTGAATGGCATCTCAGGTTGCAGCCCTTTCACGATAGATAGATTTTTATGTTTGTTGTTAATGATTTGGTTTTAATGGTTTTGGTTGGAATATTGTTCCTGTAGGAGCTCAAACTAACAACTGGGAAACTTGCAGATGATCCATCCCAGCTATGCCATCTCTGCAAAGAAGATAGACAACTTCCATCCCCTGCGAGGCTCACCATCCTTTATGAGAACAATCTGATGAAGGGAAGTCCCCAGTGCAGTGCTAACAGACATTGCACTCGACTTTCTTGAACGACCGATAAAAGCTTGTCTCACTCTTCTTGTCCTAATAATGAATATCAATGGCTGCCCATCAGATTGTTGAAGCAGCTGAAAGAGGATTGAAATGGCTTTAATTTGTGCACCTTCTTCTCCTGGCAAGTTCTTCTTTTGGCTATATATATATATACACATATATAAGTGATTTAAGTTGCTGTTTCTCTTATGGCTATTGACATTGTCACAATTGATTTATGGAGTTGTAATTTTTATTGAGAGGGAATTCCATGAGGTATTCACTTTGTTGAGCAATATTTTATCAAGTTTATTCATATTGGGAGGTTTTTAATTGTTAAATATAAGGCCAATATATTGTAGATTTTGGGGGCACTTAATAGGGCATGGGGTTTATAGGTATTGGGGGTATAAAAAGGATTTTTAAGTAAAAATAAGGAATATCTTGTAAAAATAGGGGTTTTAAAATTGGAAATATGTATTGGGAGAAGGCTCAAAAAATTATTTTTGTAACTAATTATCAATATCTAATGAAAATAGGGGTATTCTTTAATATCCCATGAATGAAGCAGCTATGACATGGTTTCACTAAGTGAAGACCCCATATACATATTTTTAAGCGCATCTATTTTAGTATTTGAAGTTTTGTGCTATATTTTAATTTTATTTTTTGTATGGAGATAAGTTAGGTGTTTTTTAACTCAATATAAAGAGATCTTATGAAGTTAGTCAGATTATTCTAGTTCATTTAAATAAAAAATGAAAAATATAAATTACATATCAACTTTAAAAAATTAAACTAGCATAGATACATTTTAAATCAAAATCTATCAATTACCCAAAAGCAATCCAAATAGTAAAAAAATGTACACCTAAAAAAAATGGATCTCTAGATAGATTAAGATTTAAAATAGATATATGGATTTTTATTCACAAATGTTAAAAAAAAGTTGGAAAATGATATTCTCTAATTTTAAATACATATAATATATAAGACGATGTTACAGATTAATTGAAAAGTAATCTGTATTAACCTCATGCCACAGGCAGTAGAAGGTTTCTCATATTTAATGAAGGTAATCAAAATTAGAAAATTCAAGATAAGAAGGAAAAATAAAAAGGGAAAAATCAAGATTAAAAGAAAAAAATACTTGACTCCAATATTTTGAAGTAGTGGAAAGTATTTATAGAAATTGAAACTATCAGATCCATGTATTTTCATCGTATTCAAATGGAATTTTATTTATAACTACCATATTCAGAGAGTCATGGTAAATCTGTATTCTCATTCATGACTCTTATTTCTGTCCTAATGCATTACTCTGGTGGTAGATCATGTTTATATATTCTGTATGATCTTAAAAACCGCCTCTATTCTCATTCATTACTCTTAATTCTCTGTTCGAATGCATTACTCTGGTTGTAGATCATGTTTATATATTCTTTATGATCTTAAAAACCGCCAAAAATGTTGAGAATTTCAACTCACTAAAGGAAAAATCAAGTCATAATGTAACCGAGATGCTTGATGCTAAGTGAAAAACATTACTGTCAGAGTAGTTAAATAAGTTAGAAGTTACTAATCTCTGGATCAAGAAGAAATTCCGGGAATAAGGACGTGAAAACCATTACTGACAAAGTCGTTAAATAAGCTACAAATTACTCAGCTCCAAGTTAAGAAGAAGTTCCATACAAAAGGATTTGTGGGGTCAGCATTATAAAATAATTGTGAGAAATCAAATGAAAGACTCTTCACAAATAAGTGTTACACCGAAACCATTAATTATGCTATTAAGTGTTACACAGATAAATAAGGAAAATTTAAAGAGAATATACATGATACACAAATTCTTAGTCTACTTAATGTTTGGTTGGTGTGGTTGGTGAATATTGATAAATCAGTGTATTACTAATAAGTCATTGGTTACTTGTTCTCACTTTATTCTGGTTAAATGAGTTATCTCGCACAAACTAAGCATAAGTTAAGACTTATCCATGCATCAATTACCAGTTATCTAATGCATCAATTATTTTTTATATTCATTTTATTAAAATTGTTTATTTTGAATTTGTAAAAAGTGCATAGAATCAATCTGGACAGTACACATGTCTCATAATGATGCAGTATAGAAAAAACATTGATGCTTGTTCACCCCAAAATATCAAATAAAAACAACTATCAATATAATTGCTGTTACTGCTATTAGTATAGAGTGGAGAAAAATATCACTAAAGCAAAAAAATATTGTTGTAAAACTGAATCTTAACTTTTAAATAAATTATTCATTAAAATAGTTTACAATTTCATATAAATAAATAATATAAATTTTAAAATTTTAAAAATATATAAATTAATTTATTAATATTTACATAATATAACATAGAGATTGTTGAGTATTTAATCTTATCATATTATTTTGTAAAGACCTTTTTGGAAGATGAAAACCAAAGGTCTTTTCTCTATGTATTTAGATGCCATTCATCTTAATGCAAAAACACCATAAGCATTGGACTTATTCCAGACCTGTCAATTGGTATTCCATCATCATTTTGCTCCCTCCCTGGCATATTGTCTCTTATACAAACTTGAGGTATGCAGCATATTCTTTGTCTCTGTTTGCTCCTAGGCATTTGAGAGAAACCCTAAAATCTCCACTACTTGCATTTATAGATGCTACCAGTCTACGTAGATTTTATTTGCCTTTGTATGTATCTTTTATGTTATATTCTTTTGGTGCTACAGAATGAGTTCTGTATCATGATACATTTATATAGTGCTCTATAGTGTTCCCCACCCAGTCGAGTTTCCTTTCTGCACGACCTCCAGAGTGATTGAAGGGATAACAATATGTGACCTCCATAGTTACTAAAGGGCTAGCAAAACAAAACTATTTATGCAAAATTCCTCACTTCTTCCAGTATTGTCAACGTATGTATATGGATGATGATAAAATGCTACAAGACATTCAGAGGTTCTAAAATGTGATTGTTGAAGAGATTCTCTCAAATGTTGCCGATCTTCTTTGACGTTTTGTTTCTGGGCTTTGAAAGAAAGCTCTCAGGAGATATTCAAATTATCATTTTAATTCTTATTGTCATACAATCTTTATCGCCTAATACTATTCATACAAAGTCTCTAATTAATGCATGAACATGTGACATTACTGCTGCTGCTAAACACTGTTTTCAGACCTTCTTTATACATACATGTGCTGTTTGTTTCCTGTAACTAATGCTATACCTTGGGTTAGATAAATGTTGGATACTGCCCTCATAAACCACTGATTTGATCATAATGCTAATATAATAACACCATAATGCTAATATATTAATAGGGTTGTACATGTGCACTTTGAATTAATTGTTAATGATGAAATATATGTATTTTTGTTAATTCTTACTTATTGCACTTGTTATTTGTTTATTGGAATTAATTAGCTATTTATTATCTTTGGTGAACACACTTGCATTATTCATGTTCCTATTCATGTTCCTCTTCTAGATTCCATTAAGTAATGGTTACCAAACGTACAAGTTATATTTGGTGTCCAAGTGTCTTTTTCAAAGTTCGATAGGGCTCTACTCTTGAGGTTTAGACTTTCGAAGAAGTCATGAGAAGTGACTAAGGTGACAATGGTCACTTTCACCACATATGTTTGTTGGTGGCTTGGATTGCCATTTCATCTCGTAACATTTTGGTGATGTTGGTGGGGACTCATTTGAAAGATTGAAGGGGTTTATTTAGAGTCATTCACACCCTCGAAAAATGACATTTACTTGTAACTGTTAAGGTGAGTCATTATTTTTATCACATATATATTTGTGGACTAACCTTATAGGCTTATCTGGCGACTCCACCAAGAACTCAACCCATCATTCACGCGACTCCACCAAGAGCTCAACCCATCATTCAGGTACGGTTCTTGTTCAGTACTTTGGCAAGATTGTGTAGGTCTAACTTGGAGGCTCCCACTAAAGAAAATAAAAGAAATACTCTACGAGAATTGGAAAGAAGATAGATGACATGGGATCTTCTTATGAATTGTGGATGGATATATTGGATGTATATATTGGATATATAGTGGTCTATGAAGATAGGAATTCGTACTTGAAGAAGTTGAAGAACAAACCGAAAGGGTGATTTCTCTTTACAAGCCCATAGATTTTTCTTCTGACATCTCAGACCCTCTATAACATAATGACATAATTTTTTAGGATGATAACTATTGGACATTTATGGGTCCACCTCTTTATGATTTTTTGATACTAAGTAGCATTGTTTCCAGTGGTTGCAATTAAATTAATCAGGTTGACCCACAATTTGACAATATTTAGGATGAGGAAATTTCAATCAAATCAAGCAGGTATATTGAAGACATGAGCTCTGAAGGCCTTGTTGAACAAGATATGATTATTCCATATCGTTATGATGAAGAACTACTCAATGATTTTTCCAATATAGTTGAAGATAATGTTACAAATGATTGTCATGCGCAGATGCCTCAATATGATATAGAATATGAATAGTTTGGAAAACATTCTCTTGGTGAATTACTATACGACTTACATCACTATTTTCTACCTAAGAGATGTTTGCCATGTTATACATATACAAAGTTGACTGGCTATCCATCCCTCCGAGTGGGTCGATTCTACTGTTCTTTGTAGTCTATGATGAGCCCAATTCATTATTCCCAGTTGTGTCTCTCAAAAAGTATTGTTCATCCCTTTCTATCCTATCTTGGTAAGTCACTAATGATTCATTTCAACAAAATCAAGACACGTATGATTTTCTTTCCTTAGTTTCATAGTATTTATTGTTTATCTTTTCATTTGAACCATAAAGGTATCAATTATCTAACTGACAATTTCAAAATTTCAAGTATTATTCAGAATACTAACATAATCAATACAAAGATAAGTGATGTACTTATATATCAGGGGAAATGCTTAAGGAGATGTAGGGATGGATTGCAGTTCACATATGAGTATTTGCAAAGACCGACTTCACGAATAACCTCCCAAGTTCAAGATTTGTGGACAAGTTTTAGGCAAATTTTTTTCTTAAAAGACATGTATGATGGAGGTTTCCCATACATTAGTCCAATAGAATCATGGATCAACAAAGATTGTTAAATAAAGTATTCTCCGTGGTGTTAGAAAAACAAGATCGCAGAGCAATAACAATAAACAATAAACAATATGTAACATACCGAGAACTGAAAAATAAATATTTATTATTTATTTCAAAAATCATTATGTTAAATTTATTGTGAAGTTTATGACCAAGTGGGTCAAAGATCACTGTAATTAAAGAATGATTTATTTTAATAATTCAATAAAGGAGACACCTATCAAAGGGAGACTGTTAAATGACAGTTCACTGACCCACTAGGAGGAAGGAGCAGCTGTAGAAGACTGGATGACAAGTGGAAACACTAGCATTTAACTTTCTAGCTATTGTAGGAGCATAATCCCTAAAAAAAGTGTTCATGTTCCGTGAGAGGGGGAATTGAGTTGGTGGCTCATTTAATTCCAAAACTGACCCAAAGACCTAGGAAATCTTATATAACCATCAAATTGAGGAGGATGCTGACCACTCATTTTGATTTCTATGTGAATGAACCTTGTGATTGCTACAAACTGAGAAGTGAGAAACACAACAAATTTGATGAAGTGATAGCTAAAGTGATTTGCGGAGATAATTCTGCTATTGAGTGCTAAGTTGCAGCAAGTTTGTTGTGTGGGATATATTCATAGATCTTCGTCCTAGTGGTTCAGTGAACAGGATCAGGGGTCCTAAGCAAGTAATTTTGGCTGCTTCAGGAGAAGCTTGGGTGGAAAAGTCTCATTTGAGTGTTTGTCCCATTTCTGCATATAATCCAGGTTCAACTCTTATTTAATTTTGAACCTGCATATTTATTTGAATTATGTTCAGTAAATTTAATGGAATGATTGGATATGTTAGGCACTCTAGATATGGAAGCTATTAGAGAAACTACTTTTCTCTTTATTTTCTTATTTCTATTTCCTATTTGAAATGTGGTTATGAATATGCCATCAACTACATATTTTTATTATTTGTAAAGAAAATGAATCTGAAACTTAGTAGAAGTTAATATGTTAAACTAGTTTTAGATTAACACGATATTCTTCTTGTTCTTGGTATTTTAAAGTACTTTTATCTCAATTCTCCTTAAGTCTATTTCTGTAATTCCATTGGTAATCTAGGACTAAAAAGAGCTAACCGTTCTTTATCTCAGTAAAGACCTTCAAAAACACCTTATGAGAACTATTACAAAAGTTAATATAAATTTCATAACTCATACAAATATTACCATAATATAAGTATTTTAACTACAAGGATCTATATATATAAATATATAAAAGAATTATTATAGTAGACTAATAGCTTGTTTTAGGGGCAGAACTTCTGAATAGCTCTGTAAAACTAATTAGGGTTTGACCCAATAATAGAAAATAAGATTCTATAGAAATAAATATAATAATTTATAATAAATCAAATATTTAGATCTAGTTATCCTTTATACTAAGGCTAAGTTATGTCTCCCTCATCAAACCATAGATTCAGTTAAGAAGATTTTTTAGGTTTCACAGAGTTTTTCTAAAACAACGCAGCGAGTTTCTTAAAACAAACTATTAACACCAAATCAATATTATCAACAGACTGTAGCACTAGTTACAGGCTATAAGCCAAGTTGGCATTGTTATCTGCAGTATTGTTCTTACAGAAGAAATTTACATAATTCCTTAGGGCTTAATATTGATTAGTTTTTCTTCTAAAAATAGTATTTTATTTAAATGGCTCCATGGCCTCCTTTAAACGTTGTGGCAGTAAAAATGGCTTCATGACCAACAATATCCTAAGAATTTATAAACTGTAAAAGAAACTAACAAAGATAGTAGAGAATGGAGAAAGTCTATTGCAACAAATATTTAAATATAAGAAAGGTTGCATGGCGTTATGTATTCCCTCACAGAGTCGTAACTACGATCAAAATATTATTTCCTTGCTAAAAATAAACCCAAGTTTATATATTTTTCAAAGACATTCAATGATTTGCAAAATCATCGGTGAAACCCTCACAGGTGTGTTACAGGTCACCAAAACCTATGCTAGGAATAGTAAATAATAGTTATCTGTGACAATGGCCTCATGGCCTTTTTGTTTTATAAATTGAAATAATAGTCAAATTCTTTTGATAGAGGCCTTACGACTCTTGTTCCCAAATCAAGCATGACACTAAGGGTCACATGACCTTAAAACAATAAAATGGATGTTCATGTACAAGGTAAAGAAATTATACACAGATGTAATAAGAAACAAGCAAACCACGATACAGTTTAAAAATTTCTTTAGAGAAATCCCTTATGGTTCTTTATAAATATAACCATTATATTATCAAACCAGTAGAAAAGCTGCGACAATGACTTTATAGCCCAAAAAAAATTATGCATCGTAAAGGATTTACAGCCACAAACTTAGTGTTGCAGAATGTGCACTATAAAATCACACAACATGCTAAGCCCTCACGAGCTCTCACAAAACTAAAAAGTATTTACAATATTAGAAAGTGGAATAATTGTTAAGACTTCACAAACCCTTGTTCATTGCCAAAAAGTATACACAGTCGTGCTTATATGTAAGTAAATGAGGTTACAGTATCAAAACCCTCACGGTTTCTTACAGAGTTAAGTAAAGAAATCATTACAACATCAAAATCATTTGCCAAAAGAACATTATCACTTTCAAATGGATGATTAGTCACAGTGATGAAACCCCAACTCTACGAGGGTAAACCCACAAAAAACACCAAATGGTGTGTTCATAGAGCCCTAAAGGGTGGAGCCATGAGTCTTATCGGTAGTAAGATATTTTTAGGTTAGTTTCTTCAAAAAAAAACTTTCGTCGTAGAGAGCTAACTTGGTATTTTTTCTGCACATACAATTTCCTAGAAGTCAAAGAATATATTTATTTACATGAGGCGCAAGAGATAAAACATTAATGGATATGAAGATGAGGTTTTTACCTTCAAGGTGTTTCTTAAATCCAACCAGGGTCACTCCATCACCACTAGAATGAGGACTATAAAAACTCCTTTAGAAATCTAATCCTTCAACGATCGAATCAAGCCCGAACAGGTTCAGGAGGTGTAAAGGGGTGAGAGCTATAGATCCTCCATCTCTGGTCAAAGACAGAAGAACAACGAAATCAAAACAACCAGAGGACAATTGCAGAAATGGAATAACTCTTAGCATCAATCAGAACCCCATCGAAGGGACCAACACAACCTTCAAGACACATTAAAACCTCTAGGGTTTTACACCCTATCCTTTTACTTCCAACTAGATAATTTAATGTGACCACATGGCCTGCATGTGAATGAAAATTTTGTCACGTCCCTTATTAATACTTCCACCATCATAGTTCAAAGGTTTATACCAACCATCGTGTCTTAACTAAGGATCAAGTCTATATATTTCATAACCACACTATAGAGTATATAGTGTATGGTATAGTTAGGGACTAGTGTATTGTTTTGGTTATATAGTATACACTTAGGCTTATCCAAAGTGATAATTAATTTGGAATATGGTATATGGTTTAGTTAGGAAGTTGCATGGTAAGGGTATATTATACAATATGAAGATCCCTTCTTTTTAAAGAAGAAAAAAAAAGAAACTCGTCTAGGATATAGGTTATCCAAAACCTAGGTAAACCCCTTTTCTTACTTTATTTCGTTGCACTATAGCATATAACTTGTGACTTAGTAAAACTTATGAGTGATCTCATCCACCCGCATAGAGGAAAAGTGAGGTTCATGCATTAGTCGTAAAGACTAAGTAAGACTGTGACATTTTCCTTTAAACGACTAATCATTAGAATACAACTGAAAGAACGATAAACAATTTTACGACTCTTTAAAGGAAGTTCTTGTAAGAAAATAGTATCGACCAAAATGTAGGACGTAAAATCGAAAAAGGTCATAAAACAAGCATGATATTGATAAACACTAACATATGTACCTATTTTTGCAGTCTATTAATAAATTCTTTATCTGTACGATAGAAAAATTACGAGGAATAAAATCTCTCAAAATTATTTCCTAGTAATTTCTACATGCACTAAAGTTACATGCACTAAATAAATTTGTTATTTATTTATGATTTTTAGGGATGTTACATGTGGTATCAGAGCAAGTTTCCAAACACTAGGCCTGATTAGATCACTCGCATGCAAATAATAAAACTAATATACTGATTTTATCTACATTTATTTTGTATAGAAATATAAAATCTGTTTTGCAATAAAATGGAAGGTGTTGAAGCATTTGCTAAAAATGGGTCTTAGCATAACAATCGAGACAACATTTATGTAGAACTGAATAATCCAGAGCTACTACAAACATTTAAGGAGTTAAAAGAGGAACTGCAAACTGTAAAAATAGATAATGAAAGAATTCTGGAAATGAATGAGATGTTATTAGAGAATATGCATAATAGAGGAAAAGATAAGAGAAATGTTTATGAAACTAATTTTGAAACAACGTCTTACAAACATAAAGGAAATAAAACAAAATATTTTGATAGTGAATCTTCTTCAAAGGTTAATGCAAGGTTACATAGGGGAAGGTATAAATACATAAGTGATAGTAGTGAAAGTGATCGTAAACCTAGGAGAAGGAAGTATAAAC
>LPNX010179420.1:285638-328369 GCA_001517045.1 Pseudotsuga menziesii | reverse complement strand
TATGACCATATGCAAATATGTCATCACAATTCTATTAGATTCAACTTGTGGAATTTAAGGGGATGCTAAGGGGGTATAAAGAGAGTGTTAGAATATTGAGAATATGCAATAAACATACAACAATACATTTACTAACAAGTAAATCAATAGAAATAATTTACTAGTCTAGATTTCCATCCATACAAGCACCATATAAGCAAAGTAATAATCAAGATACAAGAGAAAATAATGATACACTAGATATGTGTGGTAAAACCATAAATGGGGAAAGATCCACAAGAAGGTATTGTGTACTTATTCTTCAAAAATATCAAATCTTTCACTTGAGCTCCACTTACATAAGCATCACATCACTCTCCATGTTCTCATCATGTCACAATGGCACAACAATGTCATGTTTCTAAATGAGCCTCCATTAACTCTATTATATAGCTAGAGGTATGGAAGATTTACATCCCAAAACACATGTGGGATAACTAGTTTACCACTTATCTTATATAAAGAATGGTAATAAGAGAATTCATTACATGATGTGTGTGGGATAAATCCATTTTATAGTATTAGAGTTATGTGTGCCAACAACACCACACAAGTCATCATCACATATTCCAACAAAGAGGGCATGGTTTCTGAACAAAATTAGAACATTTGATTTGGGTGGTGACCAAATAGTAACTAGGTATCCAGGTGATACATCTCAATTTTCACTTTACTATCCTCCTTGATACCATTTATAATAAAAAAATCATTGAAAAACACATCATCCATACATTTTACTTTGATTACAAATTTCTTAAAGGAAGTAATCAAGTCTTCCACTATGATGGTTTATCCCAACTTGGTCAACATCTCTAAAAAAATATTATCAATTTTAAATTGATCATAGATGGCCTTCATAAATTGGTTCCAAGAAAGGTACCCAACTTGATATGCATTCTTATATCATTTCCACTATTTCCAAAGATCCCTATCCAATTATAACACGGCTACTAATACGTTTAGTTGTTCATCAACAATACCTTGCAAGGAAAAATAGATGTTCCATTGAACCCACTCATCCTACTGAATCAGATCCATCAAAATTGTTCATATATACCTTAGGAAATTTGTGCATCATATGGGGTTGAGTTTCATGAAAAGGCGCCTTGATGGGATGACAGTCACCTATTAAGGATTCTCCACTATATATTGGCTTGAGCATATCATTCCAATTTTCCAATTGATTGTTGATGTTAGTTTGGAAGGTGAACATGTTGTTGTGAATGTGGGTTTAGAAGGTGGACATGATATCCCAATTCTCCTTCTATAAGTCAATTAGGGATTGTATCTTGTCTTCTAGTTGGGTGATCTTGCTCTCCATTCTAGTGGTAGTCATTGGGTCATGTCAGTCGACTGGAAGGGTTTATATTTATATATGCCAACATGATAATGTTTGTCCAAGGATTATATTTAGATAGGCCACCCATAGTGGTAGAGTCAGTCCCAAAACCACTTCTAAACCTTTTTTATAAAGGATTATTGTGCTAATGAAATTTTCAAATTTTGGATGTTCCAATTTTTGTAGGAATTTCACTTCTTGGGATGCAGAGGTTCAACACATTTTTAAGAGAAGAGGAATGTTAGGTGCAATAGATTTCTAATATAGTATGGGGTTTCTAGCAATAGTACTTGGATTGTATTGCATGATAACTAAGGTGGATTATTCCTAACCTTAGTCCCAAAAATTAATTCCGTAGTACGCAAGAGTGATTTTCCCAATTACTATACTTGATGTACTATAGTGACAAAAGATTGAAAGGAATTTGTAGGGATAGTCTCAAGTACACCCAGGGAAATTCCTATATACTCAAAGGTACACGAAATATTGAATATGTGCACATATTTTGCTTAATGCAATACTACTCACTAGATACCAATAAAGGTGTACATGGGCATCTAACCATGACCACACTTACACTCCCTATGTGCATGCTTCCCAACATCAATTTAACCCATTGAATATTATATCTCTATGTTTATAGATGTTGAAGGACATATCTAGCCTATAAAAAATATTTAAAACTCATATGTTGGCACATGAAAGTGCTTTGATACCACTTGTAGCATACTTACATAACATATACAAATAATTTAAGAGCAATATATGAAGGTATTCAAACTGAAGGAAGTAGAAGAGACATAACCAAAGTATAACACCTACAAACTTATAACCCTTCATTTAGAATCCAAAAGGTAGCCATTGATCACTTTGCTCTTTGAAGGGGCATGCTATAGAGGAGTAGTGCTCCAATAAAATGGTAATTCTTGAAAAAAAATTACATAGCTTCCTACCTATATAAATACTTTTTCATTATCAAAACCCTAACCATTATTGTTCTTAACATTAATGAGTATTAAATACCTAGTGGGTATTAATGAGTAAAACTTGAGGACCACTTATTGCATTTCCAATATTCTTATTAAAAGAAACAGTAGAACTGTCTTTAAAACCCATAAAACACTCAAACAATTATTCAGGAGTGTTAAAGATAAATCCAATCCATTTCAATCCCAAGGTGTCTATCAAATTTCGTGTTCCTGTGGAAAATCATACATTGGTCCAACAAGAAGGTCCATCCAAACTCAGCTCAAAGAACACATCATTGACACCCAACACAATCACCTCAATAAATCTGCTATAGCCAAACATCCATTTAATATCAAGCATCAAATCTATTTTGATCAAACTAAGATTCTAGCTTCCACATCTCATTATTCTTCTCAATTAGTAAGAGAAGCTATAGAGATTGAAAAACATCCTTGGAACTTTAATCATGAAGATTTATAGAAACCAAGTAATTCCTGGAAACTATTAATCCATCGTCGTTGTCATTAATTATGCACCTATCGTTTTCTCATTCTCTCTCTCCTCTCTTCTCTGACTCTAGTCCCCCTTTTCTTTCAATTTTTTTTCTTCATCTATTATGTTTTTTTTTTTACATTTTTTTGAACAATCTTAAACTTCTAAACTAAAAAATTCTCCAATTTTTTTATTATTGTTAACTTTATTTTATCTCGGCTCCATTTTCTTCCTTTTTTATTATTTAAATTAATTGTTTTCATTATTTAATCTTTAATCTTTATTTTATTTTACTTTTATTTATTTTTAATTTTATTATTTTTATTTTTATTTTTATTTATTTCCTTTCTTTAATCAACTTCTTTTTATACTCTTATTACAATCACTATTCATTTTAACTTTAAAATTCCGCCTTTTTAAATCATTCTTATTTTTTATTAAACATTAACTAATTTAAAAAATTTCCTCAATTTTATATCTTTTAGTGTAATAAACCTTAAATTTAAGGTCCTCTCCCCCCTTTGTTTATGCATTATTTTTTCTCCTTAGTTACATTATTATCCTTTTAGTATTTTTCTAACTAAAATTATTTCAATTTAAATTAATATTATATTTCTTAAAAATTTAAAAAAAAAACCAAGGACTTCTGTAAATTCATCTCCATCCAAGTGGTCGTACAATATAGTTGAAGAATATCTTTATAATCTCAGGATTCCCATAACAGCTTTACTTTAGCTTTACATGTCAAGTGTTTAACTTTATCATTGAAATGTCTGTGGCATGTAAGGGCATGCTCGCATAGTGAATGTATCAACAAACATCTAGTAAATTCATAAAAGGTAAGCATGCATCAATAATAACATCACAATGATGTGTCACTTTATTTACTTTTCTTTATCTAACCATATTTCTCCCCTTATCAATATGTAGACTAATTTCTCCCCCTGAAACCTTGTTGGTCTATTCATCTCAAGATATTTAATTTGTCTCACATATATCTTCATAATTGATGAAATGTAATATCTCATAAATGTAGATTTCTGCAAACATAAATTATCTAATTTCTTTCTACATTTTACTTCATCTATAGTTATGGCTTCCTGCAGGCATTTTTCAAATTTTGTACATTTTTTGTGGGCATTTATCTGGACATACATGCATATGTTTGAGTCCTGTGGGCATTTTATAAGGTAGTGAGGGCATTTATCAATCCAACGGGCATTTTCAAACTGGTTGTGGGCATTTCTCCAAATCAACTACTTATCCAATTTGGAAAATTGATTTAAATGTATTATGCAACTTAAATGTATTTACTTGTAGAATGAGTGTATGTAAGTGAATATCAAAATCACCTCCTATGTCCTCATAACTGGAACACTCTAAACAATGCAACATAATTAGGAAAATTATTAAGAGGATGACTAACCCCCCCCCCCCCCCCCCCCCCCCCCACACACACACACAATAAAAGACTTGAGCTCTCCTACTTGCTCTTGTGCCTCTTGTAATCTTTATGTAAGCTATCTGGGTACTTTGACTGAACTATAAGGAAAAATAGTATATGTACTTGTGCTAGAATTTGACTATTTTTATTTGATTTATTTGGAATCTATGGATCAATATTTGGGGCAGCAATCTTCTCTACCTCTTCAATGTCTATTTGAGACCCTTGAGGCTTAGGGGACCTTGCATCCTGATCAAATTTGACATCTTGACATACACACATATTTTGTAGGGATTGAATGTAAACTTTGGAGGCCTTAGAAGTCTTGTCATATCCCACATAAATTTCATTCAAACTAAAGGGTTCGAACCTGGATAATGTTTATAAGGGTAATGATGGAACCTCATCCTCCTTTCTTGGTACCATACTAATTATATAAATTGATTAGACATTTAGACATTTAGACATTATCAAATTTTAGACATTTTACAAATTGATTGTTTTATTAACTAGAAGACTAAAACAAGTAATTACAGTCTTGGCTGAAGGAAATTCTCTATTTTGTGAAAGAGATTTAAGGATAAGCAATGCATATTTAAACACAGGCTCGCTTTGATCTGTGGATTTATGGTTGTTATTACATGTACAAAAAGTTACCATAGACTTCCTTAGTTTCCTAGATTTGGATATGACTATGTTTTATTGTTGATTCAAGGTGTTTTAATGTTTGTTGTTGCTCAGAAATGCTCCCAATGTGCCCAAAACTTTCACACACTGCTGCATGGGTGTGTTATACACCTGAATGGCACCTCTTCGTCTGAGTGCCGACATCCCTCATGTTGGCACACAAAAGGACACTTATAGATAGAGGTTTTCCCAAAACACTATAGCTTGGATTATTATGAAATACATTCTTCCTCCATCCACCTAGTTACTTTGTCATTTTACCTTTCTGAGTTGTATTCGCGACTCTCCTTATATACAACTCGTGAATCATTCGCGAGTCTCGGTTGTTACAAGTCGCGAATCTATGTATTCGCGGGTTTCCCTTATAGTAAGTCACGAATCATTCGCGAGTTGCCCTTCTACATACCCGCGAATATGTCTCTCAACATTTAAAAATAAAAACACGAGTTTATTGGAGATTAATTAAGTCATTTATCTTAATCTCCTTGATTTCTATAACCTCCTCAACCTTCGAGAACTGCCTTATTTCACCCATATCAATACAGGACTTGGGGAGGGTGTTGGATACATACACTTGGAGAGCAAAGTTATGCTGGTGGATTGTATATAGAAGTATTTGGAGCAGTGAAACTCAGAATCCTTTGGTTGCAGAGGAGTCCTTGTCTCAGACGTTGGGTTGTAACCTAAACAGTTTCCATTATTGATAATAAAGAGAATCCTTCTTCCATATGTGTCTCATGTATTTTGGTTTGATGAATGTTTATGCTTCTGCATTTTATATATGATTTATCTAATCTGCTTATATATATATGAATCACTTTGTATCTGGAAGATTGTCTCTGAATAGGTGAAAGAGGAACAACCTTGAAGACTTTGGAAGTGGAGCAGATCAGAAGAGGATAAGCAGGGATCAACCTTCGTTAATCAAGTAAGTCCTTCTCACCTTCCTATTTCCTATTCTACACTTTAGAAGTCAATTGTCTGCAAGTTGATTGAGTATGTTGGTAACCCCAGACCTATGGTTATTAGGTGCATAATCCTGTACAACAGAACTGGAGACTCCGCTGGGGAAGCCTAGACTGCTGTAGTTCATTTCTGTCCCCCTGACCAGTCTTTGCCTGGAAGTCTGTTTGCGATTTTTTATCCTGGTTCTTACTTGCCTCAACATTTGAAAGTCTTTTGGTTTTTCTCTATTTTTGAAGAAAATTTTTATACCCATTCACGAGTTGTTCTTCTAAACAGTCACGAATACAAACTTGCATTCGCGGGTTGCTGCACTGGACAGTCGCGAATCATTCGGGAGTTGTACTTCTAGACAGCCGCGAATATTTCTGGAAGTAGGGGTTTTTAAGTTAAAGTTTGCTTGTTCTTTTCTTTCTATAATCCCTGTTTTCTGAAGTGGACTTTCCTTATGAATGTTGTGTAGCTTGTTTGACTACATTTGGTGATCACATATTGTGCTTTTTCGGAAGCCCTTGAGTCTTTTTGCTTGGATTATTTACTGCTTGCATGCTGAAGTATTTTGGCCTATTTGGGTTGTAGGTTAAGGTGTCTTTGTCCAGATCAATGATCAGGGTCTTGGGCTTTGTTTTTTCCAGCCTGTCTTCTGACAGTGGCTGGTTGTCACTTGCCTTTGTAAGTCTGCAGTGATTTTTGTCATTGTTTGCACCCGAGCTAGGGTTCCTAGCCTTTCCTTTCTTGGTGGCTTGTTGGTTCTGTCAGCCTATTTGCTTCAGTTTGTTGCTTTTATACAGTTTATAAGTTTCAAGTTTACTCAAGTATAGTGCATTGTAGATGCATAGTAGAATTTTGAGTATTTTTAAACGTGAAAAGAAAACATTGTTAGTCTTTTGCATTGTGATTTTTGCATAAGTAGTGTTTGTTTCATTTTAAAAATATAATCTCAAAATATACAAAAAATATAGGCTTAGTTTCTCTTATCGTTGCATTCAATTCATCAATACATATTTGAAAAATGAAAAGAAGTTTGTTTTATAGTAGTATTTTGCTTTGAATACACCTTTTCTTTCATTTATTTCTTATTGAGTAAAAACACCATAAAGTATACCACTCCATTTCCTCTTGAGTAAGAAACAGCCCTCTAAAATAAACGCATAAATTAAAATTTACTAGTAAGCTTTGTTTTTAGGGGCCTTTCACCTACTAGCTTAGGCTAGACTTGTGGGCTAGGAAGTGTAAACTTCCCACAAGTTATAAACTCAGACGTAGTGGACCTTTCTTTAGGTAAATCCTTGACTCTATCACTGTATCTAGGAAGCTCCTCTCAAACAGGAGTTAAGCACGAGGCCACGTGGAGGATTGGACAAAGGAGATAGCCCTCAGAATCCTTGTCAAAGCATAACTCAGGACTTTTGCGCATCTAGGGATTCTATCCTAGACAAAGTTTCGGGCTCAGCTACCTTTCCCATGCGTACGAGTTCAGCTTGCGACTGTCCCCCTAGACTGTTGGTATTGCCAAGGTAGCCTTTAGTCTCTTGCCTTTTAGGGTTCATGCCTAGGTAAACCGAAAGGTTATTTCTGGTTCACCTTGAACGGGCTTGGAAGGTAACCCTTGTTGAAAGTGTAGGAGGGCAGTGGGTGATTCCTCCGCTTGTGCCTAAGAACCACTTCAAGGACGCCAAGTAATCGTTCATCAGCTTTCTTCGGGAAATTATATCTTTTTACCCTGGTTTGATTGCTTGAGACTCTAGGATCTTTTTAGTGTATGCTCTATGGATTTGCTTGTGTTTAGTTGGACTTAGGGTTTGATTTGTCAAATTTTTAATTTTGGAGGACCAACCTGTTAGAAGATCAAGAAGGTTGAGAAACCTTCCTCCTCTCACCACATTGGAGCCTCCACCTTTACCCCAAAGGTGGAGATTAGACACTAACGGTTCATTTGAACTAGTAGGGATAAGTGAAGTTCTTGGTGAACTAGAATTGATAGCTAACCGTTTTTATTTTGACACAATTAAGATAGAAGAATTGCAAACTGGTGAGTTTGCAAGAAACTTTAACACCCCCTTGACTGATTTAAATGATCCTGTGATCGTTCAGGTTAGAACTTTCGATTCACCAGTGCTAGGTGCCCCTGTGGGTAGAGTCATGTCTTCTGCAGAAGAAATTCCTTTTGTCTTCACCTCAACCCTTCCGGTTGAAGGGGTACTACCTCCCCTGGCAAGTGCCCCTAGATCTAGTTTACCTTCTACACCTTTGACTCTAGCGAGCCAGGTGGTTCAACCACCGGTTCAATCAAACATAGGAGGTACTTCTGGTGACATGGTTACTGGGATCCCTAGTATACCTACCATTCCTTCTTCCTTCCCTTACACTACCCAGAGTGGTCCAGTAGGATCCTTGGCCTTTGTCCAAGGATTTCCTTGGAATGGGGGGCACATTCCCCCATCTAGTCCATACGTAGGTCCATATCCTTCATATGTAGGAGTGCAGTTTGGGAGCAACACCTCTTATTGGCAAAGCTTCCAAACCCCTATTTCAGTCCCATATACGAGCTATCCCTTCTTGTTGTTTAGCGGAGGGATACCCGCTCCAGTATTTCAGACCCCAGCTTCTATGGGGACGGTCCGAACCACTTACATTGCACCCCCCACACAAAATCCTATGGCTTACGGATGGAATCTGTTTCAAAGCAACCTTCCCACTTCACAACTAGTGTCAGGGGGCAACCCCACTTTTACCCATGGGCATTCGGGGGTAGGACCCTCTAATCCCCAAGCTGGCACATCTAGTGCACCGGTTAGACCTAAAATTCCTTTCCTGGCAACTTTGAACTTGCCAGACTTATCAAAATTGATGAATGACCCAGTGAGGCATGACCCCTTGTGGCCACTTGTTCCCACCAAATTGCCCTCGGACATCCCTAAGTTTCAAGGTAAAGCTGGTGAAGATCCTGGGGCTCATGCCACCACCTTCCATTTATGGTGTTCTTCAAATTCGTTGAATGAAGATTCAGTGAGGTTGAGGCTGTTCCAGAGGACCTTGACAGGCACTACGGAAAAATGGTACATTGAGTCACCTTCTGCTGCTTTCAGTAGTTTCTGGGACTTCGCTAGTGCTTTGCTTAGCCCCTTTTAGCTTTCGGTCCGATACGATTTTGGAATGGACTTGTTGTCTACTTTTAGACAAAACAAGGCTACCCACATCTTGGATCATATCCAAGAGTGGAGGAGGCGAAAGAGCCTTATCAAAGCCACCATTCCTCCTGAGTTTCTATTAGAGTGGTTCCTTAAATCATTGTTGCCATACATATCTAAGGATGTTTCCACATCAGGAGTAACGAGTGAAGAAGAAGCCATGCTCAGGGCCCAGCAGTTGGAATTGATTTATTCACAGTCTGGGATCTTATATGAGATCATCTCTAAGGCACCGAGGCCTTCGCATGAGGCGTAGAAACCTAATCCTGGACCCCATGCCGATGGTGTGGTTGGATCCGTTAACTCTCCCACTGTAGAGTCTTTGACAAAACAACTTCACCAGTTTTCTGTCAAACAGTCTACGGTGGAGGTAGAAAAGGCTGCCCCCTCTCCCCAAAATGCAAATGTTTTTGCACAAACCTCTCAGAAGGGCAATCAGTAGCCTGGAAGGAAGAAAAAGAAAGGTAAGAAGGTAGAGGGAAACCAAAACAAGCCAAATCCCGTGAACAATGCTGATGGGGGCAAAAAAGAAAAGAAGAAAGTCAAGTTCCCTTGTAAGTTGTGCCAAGGGGACCACCTTACTCACCTTTGTCCCCTTATGGAACAAGCTCAGAAGCTGCTTAAAGCTCAACCACCAACTATCCTAAAGGATCCTTTTCCCCAAGGACAGAACTCTGCTTCAGCTTCTACCATAGTAGGGAGCACTCAAGCTGCCCCTAACCCAAATTATATCAACATGGTTTGATCCTCGACTTTGTTGCAAACCAGGAACAAAAACTATGAGAAAGAGACTCCAAAGACAGGTAAAGCTGTAGGTGAACCTTCCAACCCTCCCACAATAGAGAAAACTACATAAATAATGCCAAAGATACCTAAAGGTGTCTTTAAGAAGACTTTGCATAACCCAAATGCTAGGGCTGCTTCCAACTACTCTATGGTTGAAGACTTGTCTCAGACCCCATGTGCAATGTCATCTTTGGAGGTGCTACAGAGTTGTCCCGCTCAGCGGGATGCCCTCTTAGCAGCTTTAGGTAGCATGGACTCTTCAAGTCTCACGGCGAAATTTCACCTATTTGATGTCAAAATTCACCTGCCTTACCATGTAGCCCTATCAATAGATGTCGTCCATGGTGGTAAGACCATTGGAAGGGTAGTTGTTGATGAGGGAGCCTCTACATGTGTTATGTCCCTGGCCTGTTGGCAAGCTCTTGGATCCCCAGAGTTGGTCCCATCAAACACTTTACTTACTTCTTTTGATGGAAGGTCTTTCCATCCACATGGTATCTTGCCGGCCTTTGAGATTAAGTTGGCAGGAAAAGCAGTGTCTGTTGAAGTAGAAGTGATTGATGCTCCCTTGGACTACAATTTGCTTCTGGGTAGGAATTGGACTTATACAATGTCTGTTGTTGCATCGGCAGTTTTTCATGCATGGTTTTTCCACATGAGGGCAAGTTGGTCATCATTGACCAACTTGATTTTACCCAAAAAGGCCATTTAGAGTCTAAGGAATCCACTGTGCCATTGGTTGATTAGGCCAAACCTGCTGCACAGAGCTTGGGGGCTAGAATGTACGCATCATTAATGGGCACATTTGATTTTCCAGCCCTGGTTAACTATATTGGTTCTACTAGTGTGGGGAAGTCCATCGCTACAGTGGTCGATAGGACTGATCCTTGGGTTCTCACAACTCCCCATGAACCGGAAGTGCCCTTATCGGTAGTGAAGGTGGCGTATCAAGCTATCACTCAAGCCATTGTTGATCGCATTCCAAATCCTCTAAGAGTCTCGGACGATCTGGAAGAAGTCTATTTGCCTTCATGGGCAGAAAACTCTTTGCATTCTATAGATTGCTTAGATACTGTTTTAACTTTCGACAAAGCTATTCTGGAAGCCATGAGTGGACGTGATAATATATGTGAGGATCTTCTTCATCGATCCTATTTTCTTCCAGAGTTAAGCAGAATAGAAAACCAAGAGTTTCATGTGAGACTGTCATGATATGTTGATACACCTATCAACCCTTTGCCTAGGGAAGGAGTCTTTGCCGAGGGGAATATGGAAAATATTTTCGCTACTATACCTATCAACACCTTTGTGAACCTAGATGTCATGGAAAACATCTACATAGGTGCAAACTGCTCTCTGGAGGAGATTGCTATCTACACTACCCTTTTTAAGGAATTTCGCGATGTCTTTGCCTGGTCATATGAGGAGATGCCAGGCATAGATCCATATATTGTTCAACATGAAATCCGAACCTATCCTGATGCCAAGCCAGTTCGAAAAAAATTAAGACCTGTGAACCCACGTAAAGCGGTGGCTGTGAAGGAAGAAGTTGAAAAGCTGTTGAAAGCTGGTTTCATATATCCCATAGCTTTGACTGAATGGGTGTCTAACCCTATTCCTGTTGATAAAAATAAAGGGACTATTCGTGTTTGTACAGACTTTAGAGATCTTAACAAATCTTGTCCTAAGGACGACTACCCCACAGCATTTATAGATCAAATTATAGATGCATGTGTGGGAAGTGAGGTGTTTTCGTTTATGGATGGTTTCTCCGGCTACAATCAAATCCAAATCAAACCGGAATACCAACATAAAACTGCTTTCATTTTCCCTTGGGGTACATTTGCGTATAAGAAAATTCCCTTTGGATTGAAAAATGCGGGGGCAACCTTTCAACGAGCCATGAAATTTGATTTTCATGACATTAAAGCCATTGTCGAACCATACCTTGATGATCTACCTGCACATTCGCGTAAGAGGATCCAACATCTAGATCATTTACGGTTGATATTTGAGAGATGCAGATATTATAAAATTCGCTTGAATCCCCACAAGTGTGTATTCTGCATCGAGTCAGGGAGATTACTTGGATTCATTGTCTCTAGTAGAGGCATCCAGGTGGATCCATTAAAAGTTGAGGCGATTGTAAATCTGCCTCCTCTTCGTTCTCTCAGGCAACTTCAGAGCTTGCAAGGAAAGTCTAACTTTCTTCGACGTTTTATCGTTAATTATGCCAAGATCACTAAAGTTTTCATGCGCCTGCTCAAACAGGACACCCCATTTGTATGGGATGAAACCACACAACTTTTGTTCAAGGCATTGAAAAAATCCTTGCTATCAGCACCTTTATTACGCCCACCAGATTATTCTAGGGATTTCATATTATATCTAGCCACATTGGAGTCGACCATTGGGGTAGTACTAGTCCAGGAGGACGATAAGCTTGTTGAGCATGTCGTTTATTACCTCATTCATGCTTTGGCCGGACCTGAGCTTAGATACTCCCACGTCGAGAAGTTAGACTTAGCAACTGTTTATGCTGTACAGAGGTTACGGCACTACATTTTACTAAGGACCACCACTATAGTGACGGATGTGAATCCTTTCCAATATGCTTTATCCCGACACATTGTTGGGGGGAAATTTAACAAATGGATAGTCATTCTCCAAGATTTTGACTTGGTTTTTCAATCTGCTAAGTCTAAAAATTCCTTAGTTTTTGCTAAGCTTATAGTAGAATTTCCTACCGAAAAAGATGTAGTGATTGAAGATGACTCATTCCCAGATGAGCACATCTTCCTGATATCCACCTCTAATCCTTGGTACAGAGATATTATTATATATCTCCAGAATTTGAAGTATCCTGCCACTTCCTCTAGGGAGGAACGATGTAAGTTACGCCTTCATGCTAAGAACTACCTCATTATAGGAGATACATTATATCGACGAGGGGTAGATTCTGTCTTGCGTCGCTGCCTTACTCATGAGGAAGCAGAGATTGTCCTAAATGATTCTCACAGTGGAGCATGTGGGGGTCATTTATCTAGGTTAGCAACGACCCAGAAAATATTGCGTGCCAGTTATTTCTGGCCCATGATCTTTAAAGATTGTGTGAAAGCAGTGAAGCACTGTCATCCGTGCCAGCTTTATACCAAGAAAATGCAGTCGCACCCTGCTCCGTTATTTCTCGTTGTCTCGGTAGCCCCCTTTATGAAATGGGGGATCGATTACGTGACATGCAACCCAGCCTCGGCTGGGGGGCATAAATACATCATTGTTGCTATGGACTATTTTACAAAATGGGTAGAGGCAATGCTTACTTTCAAAGCCGACGGGGAAACAGCAGCTTTATTCATTTTCAATCAGATGATTGCAAGTTTTGGTATTCCCAAAGTGATTGTCACTGACCATGGAAATCATTTTCAAAATAACATGATGACAGAACTGACTACCATGCTCAGATTCCGACAAGAACATTCTTCTCCATACTATCCGCAAGCAAATGGTCAGGTTGAGGCTATAAACAAGACTTTAAAAACTATCCTTAAACGTACTATTTATGCAGCCTGCTCTAATTGGCACATCATGTTATATCCTTCTCTTTGGGATTATCGAACCAATGTAAATACTGCTATGGGTTTCTCCCCCTTCCAACTCATTCACGGGGTGGAAGCAGTTACTCCGATTGAATGCGAAATCCCATCTTTGTAGATAGCCATTCATGTGTTACCTGATACGACTGAGATTGAGGAATGTCTGGTACACTTAGAACACCTTGATGAACAGCGTAGAGATGTGCTGACTGCTAATCAGGCTCATAAAAATAGGTTTAAAGCTAAATATGATAAATCGGTCAAACCTAGGGTTTTCTCTGAAGGGGAACTTGTCTTGCTCTAGGACCAAGATAAAGAACCTCTGGGGGCAAGAAAATTCAAGGCTATGTGGTTAGGAACCTATGTCGTGTCGAAAGTATTGAGTAAAGGCGCATATGAATTAGTGGATTATGATGGGAATAAGCTGCCCGAGCCTAGAAATGGGCTCTACGTGAAGAAGTACTACGCTTAGGCTTAGCACTCTTTCTTGTATATTAGTGTATATATTTTTATGTACATTAGGTTGTCAGTTTTGTTTTTTATACTATCTGCTAGTTGCTACAGATGTCTTCTGAATGGTATGTAGGTTTTGCTAATGGCGCCAGCCGTCATACTTGTAACCTAGCTTCGGCAGCATGGGTTATCTATTCTCCCTCAGGACAGCTTGTTGCCACGGGAGGCGCTTGTCTAGGTCCTGCTTCCAATAATGTTGCTGAATATAGGGCCGTTATTGAGCTCCTATGGGATGCTTTGTCACATGGCATTACTCAGCTTGAGGTCCATTTGGATTCTCAGTTGGTAGTTTCCCAGCTCAATCGAGCTTATCAAGTACGAAATCCTACCTTATTACGTCAGTTCATGCAAATTCGTTTATTGGAAAGAAATTTTGAATTTATTACTTTCAATCATATTCCATGAAACTAAAATTCATTGACTGATGCATATGCTAATTACATTTTGGATTGGCATCTCACACACATTTTATAAAATATACAGCAAATATATAAGAAACACTTGTAAATAAACTGACAACAAAACACAAATATATATATATATATATATATATATATATATGTAAAATATATGTCATAGATAGGTCGAGTCTGATCCGTAGATCCCATCATATACAAAATATACAAAAATGTGGATCATCGTCCATCAAAATGTCCTAGATCTAAGCCTTGTGTTGTAAAGGAAAGTGTCATATGGCTAGGGTTTAAGAGGCCATCAACATACTGGGGTTGAAAGAGAGATGCACAATGTTCAGCAAGCATATAACAGCAAGTTTCAGAGATGAGAAAGATCCCCACCTGATTAACTGAAGGCTGGTCCAAGCTTTCTCTTCAATCCTCTTCTTGCTCCTCCCGCTCCAAGAGACCTGCAAAACAAGTTATACCTTCCTCAAACCATTATGACCACATATAAACAAATGATAATCAAATAAATCTGAAATAATAATCTGATTAACATCATAATCTGATCATAAATAGAAATTCAATCACACATTGAATAATGATTTGGGAAGAAGATGGACATCACATCTTTATTAATCTTGAAAACAAGTACAAATATACCTTCTCTTCAAGTTGGTACCTTCACTCGAGCCTTTTGATCTTGGATTCTCTGCTCTCTCCATACTCAGTTTTTTCCTTTATAATGTATTTCGGCTATCATCTTCCCCTCTAACCTCACACATTAGGGGGCATCTGTTATACACCAGAATGGCACCTCTCCGTCCGAGTGTCGACTTTCCTTATGTCGGCACGCAAAAGGACACTTATGGATTGAGGTTTGGATAGAATACTATAGCTGTGCTTATTATGGAATACATTTTTGCCTTTACCTTGCCAGTTACTTTGCCATTTAGCCATGTTAGGATGTATGCGCGACTCTATATATTGACAACTCGCGCATCAATCGCGAGTCTCCCTTGTAGCAAGTCGCGCATCATAATCTGATCATAAATAGAAATTCAATCACACATTGAATAATGATTTGGGAAGAAGATGGACATCACATCTTTGTTAATCTTGAAAACAAGTACAAATATACCTTCTCTTCAAGTTGGCACCTCACGAAACCTTGATCTGGATCTGCTGCTTCTCTTCTCCAAATAACTCAGCCTCCAAGCTCTGCAACACAAGGGGAAGACCTCCAGGGCAAAGGTGTAGGCAAAGAGAGTCCCGACTCCTCCAACATAACAATGCATAAAATCCAAGTCCCTCTCATGGCCTTCCCTACCTCTATTTATATGGGTGAAATAAGGTAGTTCGAAGGTTAGAGAAGTTACAGCAGTTAAGGAAATCCAATTATATGACATAACTAATCTCTACTTAACGCGTGTTTTAAAGTTTAAAATGTTAAGATACACATGCGTGGGTCTGCAGTAGAGCAACCCGCGAGTGATGCGTGACTATATAGAAGAGAAACCCGCGCATACAAGGATGCGCGACTTGCTACAAGGGAGACTCGCGATTGATGCGCGAGTTGTCAATATATAGAGTCGCGCATACATCCTAACATGGCTAAATGGCAAAGTAACTGGCAAGGTAAAGGAAAAAATGTATTCCATAATAAGCACAGCTATAGTATTCTAGGAAAACCTCAATCCATAAGTGTCCTTTTACGTGCTGACATAAGGAAAGTCGACACTCGGACAGAGAGGTGCCATTCTGGTGTATAACACCTTGCCACCCTGGCCACTAGGACCTCCTTGGTCCCCATGATCTCTATGCACCCTGGCTTCCTCAGCCTCCTCGGCCTCGGCAGCCTCCACCACATCTCTATATACAAGTACTACTCTAGCTACTCGCCTGAACAGACGTAGCCAAATCGATGGAACCCCTACAGTAAACTCCTGCATGGCTATAGGTATATGCTCAATCCGTATCGTAGGTACTCGTTGGGTCAGCCTGGCCAGCTTCCCCTCTAATACCCGGATCAATCCTGGGTCTCCCCCTACAAGTGGACGCAAGAACATACGAGGGTGCCCTTCAAGGAGGACTGGTCCAATATCTGCATTTTGACACATGAATAGGGTTACGACTTGTACATATGTATATATTCTATCATTGGAAAATTCATAAAAATTTGAAAATGATAAAAAATTAAAAACTACTTACCCATCTCGCCCCATATTCCTCCTGGAGGGAGGACAAGGTTGGGGTCACCTCAGAAGTCCATCCTGGCGTATGGAAACTACTCCAGCGCCGGCAGCTGTCATTCCCACCATGTGTAAAAGTCATCACCATATACGCTGTGTATTATGTCTCCTCCTCCTTGATGGAGGAAAATGTCTCCCCACCGACTCAGCCTTGGCTGACGTGGAGATCTGACCTGTAGTGGTATAGCAGGGCTCATGGCTGGTACTCTCTCAAAGAAAAATGCCACCAGTATGCTTGCATAGCCAAAATTCTTGCGTCTTCCTCTTTTGCAGTCAGATAGTTTCCTCTTCATGATGGGGGAAACTCCCAAGCACCAATCATAGAGAGCAACTCTAAAGTAATCAACTGCCACCCTCATTTGATTCCTGGTGGCCATATGAAACCCTGTTCCTGCAAGTCTCACATTGGTACTATCTAATACCTAGAGTGTAAAATCCTGGATGTCTACAATAAGAACATTGCTTCCCTTCTTCTGATTACCCAATGTATAGAACATGTCGACATATTTTTGGACACTCAATGGGTCCCCACCCCTGCCAGTGCCCTCCAAATTCACCAGTGCTCCCTGTTGTGACAACTCGGTAATGAAATATATATCTTCCATGGTAAGCTCTAAGGTCTCACCTTGAATATTGAACATCCCCATATCATGATCCCAGTAATTGACCATGAATTCCAGTAAGCAGACATTTGCGCGCATGGGCGATGTACAAAAGAATTTCAACAGCCCACAAGTCCTCAATGCTTGGATGGTGGGCACGCTTTGGAGCGCCGCATGATCCATTATTTCATGCTCCCTTTCCCTCCACTCTAGAACCATATTTTTCCTGGCAAGTATAAACAATTTGATTCAGTATTCCACAATAAAAATTTAAAAATCTTGCATATTTTTAAATCTTTGACCCACCACGCAGAATTCGCGACTGTCTATTTAGGCAGGTCACGGATCATTCGCGACTGTTTAATTAGACAACCCGTGAATGAAACGCGTATTCACGACTCTCTTGTTAGCAACCCGTATTCACGACTCTCTTGTTAGCAACCCGTGAATACGCACTGCTATAGTTTAGGGTGCCATTAAATACTGAATTCAACATTAAATCTAATATTTGTTTGGATCAAATTGACGAGCTTAGGGTGTAGAATTACCTGAAGCTGATGGATTATGATTCTGACTGTCCAATTGTCCACGGTGATCGATCAAAGGTAGAGGGTAATCTTTCTTTTTATGGTTCAAAAAGTTCAAATGGTGAGAAATGTTTTAATTTTCAAGCTATTTATAGAAACAATATTTCATAAAGTGGGTCTTTTTATATAGTTTGAAATGTCAATGAACTAATATCACCCTCTTTTTTCCTTGACACAAGTTTATCAACTTTTACAAAGTGTTGGTGCTTCTATAGGGTGGTTTTTCTATTTACAACACATGTTGGCATCTTATCACTCCACATTAACCTTAGTATTCAACATTTTGCCACGGACTATAGTATTCTAAGCCATTAGTCCCTTGTCTCTAACATTGTTCTTCCGTGGCTAGGGTCCTTAATTCATGAGTATCATCTTTATATGCCCTTGTCATCCTTTGGTACTCATTCCGTCACTGTTTCAGGCCCAGGGGTTTCCTCATAGCTATTTTTCATGCCAAATAGAGCTTCTTATGAATCTCCTTTTACAAGCTATTTCCTTTATAGGACTCCCCACCCTTATGAATTTTCTTTAGGCCCAAGTCTAACTCCTTCAAAACAGACTTGACTGCCGAGTTATCTCGTCCGTTCAAGCTCGTTAAGAATATGTGAACGGGCATCCGCATTGGTGGTAGGTTATCTCTTTCTCAGACCATGCGGAATAATACGAGAAAGGATCACTCTCTTTTCTTTTGAATTGAGAAGAGTATTCTCAGGTATAGGTTTATCACTTTTCCGGACCTGAGGGACTAAATTTACGGAAAAAGAACACCCAGTTTGAGCTTAGTTTTCTCTTTTTTGTGCTCTGGACCCAAACATGAAAATATTCCGAGTGTACTTTGTATCTTTGTCATGCTCGTTAAACACTCAAGAACAAAGCAATGAGTTTATTGTTGTAAGCCCCATTTCTCGTAACCAAATGGAACTTTCCGAGTGATCTTGCTTTCCTTCACACTCGTAAAAGTCAAGCTATTTTATGTTGTTCTAGAAGGAGCATTGGGTAGGTGGTAATTTAACCTTTTTCGGACCTTCCTGACTAAGTACGAAAAAAGGTTCACCTTTTCTTCTTCGGAAGTTAAGAGAGTTCTTCTGTGGTTTGTTTTATACTTTTTCGGCCTCATGAAACTAAATTGGATGAAAAAGGACCCCCCTAGAGTCTTCTTTGGAGTTTTCAGACTCTCTAAATGTGAAAACACCAGCTGAGCATGTACTAGTTCAGGCTCATTAAATCCACGGATCAGTGACATTATCAAGCATTATTTTCCCATCTTTTCAAGCTTGTTAAAAAATGAAGAGGGAACCGAGTTGACTTTCCTGGACTTGTTAAAACTTAACAGGGAAGGTAAGGAAGAAGTTTCTCTTGTTTTCAGTAATGGAAGCATGTCATCCTTGAACATAGCATTCTTTGTTTTTCGATATCCATGTTTCAGTGTCCACTTTTGTTCAGCTATCACTTTGAGTTTCTGACTCCTCCTCTTTTCCATTATACCTGGGGAATCTGATCATGTCTGCTACATGACAGATAAGTCTAGTTGCTCAGTCTATCTGTTATACGCTGTCTTGGGTCATCTCTATGTCATGCTCACTGTTCAAGGATTCTCCCCAATGTCTGATCTATAGCCTGATTCCATCATTGTTATATCTGTTATCTATCTATTTGTGTCTCCCTTCTTTTGCCTAGTTTCTAGTCACTCTTGTGATCCGTTGGAGGATCTATTGCCTTCCTTATCACAGTATGGTTCTGTTTCAACACTTCCTGATAGAGTTTTGACGATCGTACCTCAGAATTCACTTTCATCATTGGTGACTTCCTTTGCTTTAGTTGTCAATTATCACCTATTGGTTGACAAACTGTTGAATCCTCTCCATGTTCGACTTCAGCTTACCCTTATTCACATGGCTTGGATTGTACTAGTTCTTTGGGATCCTTTATGAAGACCTTAGTTCCTCACTGATGAACTAAGTTGCGCAAGACTATGTTTTATTTCTATATCCAGCTTCCAGATCTTTGAAGACTCATCATTATTGTATTGTGGCTTCGATCCACCTTTGTAATATACGTGGTTTTTACCCGTATCATATGATGTACTCAAATATTGTAATGGAGCTAGTGTTCCAGTAAATTGAACATAGCATCCTTAGATGTAACTTTGTATATGACATTACTATGTATTTGTTTCAGGTACTCTCTATGCTCCATTGGATTTCTGAGTTCTCCAGAGTTAAAGATTATAATGTATTTTGGCCATCGTTCCCCTCTGACCTCACACATTAGGGGGCATCTATTATACACCTGAATGGCACCTCTCTGTCCAAGTGCCGACATCCCTCATGTTGGCACACAAAAGGACACTTATGGATAGAGGTTTGCCCAAAACACTATGGCTTGGCTTATTATGAAATACATTCTTCCTCCATCCACCTAGTTACTTTGTCATTTTACTATGTTGAGTTGTATTCATGACTCTCCTTATATACAACTCGTGAATCATTTGCAAGTCTCGGTTGTTACAAGTCGTGAATCTATGTATTCGCGGATTTTCCTTATAGTAAGTCGTGAATCATTTGCGAGTTTCCCTTCTACATACCCGCGAATATGTCTCTCACATTTAAAAATAAAAACATGAGTCTATTGGACATTAATTAAGTCATTTATCTTAATCTCCTTAACTGCTATAACATCCTTAACCTTTGAGAACTGCCTTATTTCACCCATATAAATATAGGCCTTGGGGAGGGTGTTGGATACATACACTTGGAGAGCAAAGTTATGCTGGTGGATTGTATACAGAAGTATTTGGAGCAATGAAACTCGGAATCCTTTGGTTACAGAGGAGTCCTTGTCTCAGACGTTGGGTTGTAACCTAAACTCTTTCCATTATTGATAATAAAGAGAATCCTTCTTCCATATGTGTCTCATGTATTTTGGTTTGATGAATGTTTATGCTTCTGCATTTTATATATGATTTATCTAACATGCTTATATATATATGAATCACTTTGTATCTGGAAGATTGTCTCTGAACAGGTGAAAGAGGAACAACCTTGAAGACTTTGGAAGTGGGGCAGATCGAAAGAGGATAAGCAGGGATCAACCTTCGTTAATCAAGTAAGTCCTTCTCACCTTCCTATTTCCTATTCTGCACTTTAGAAGTCAATTGTCTGCAAGTTGATTGAGTATGTTGGTAACCCCAGACCTATGGTTATTAGGTGCATAATCCTGTACAACAGGGTGCTCAGAATTGGAAATCAATCCGCAAATTCAACCCAAAGTTATGGATCATGCCTATTACTGCTGAAATTAACCTAGATTTAAAAATGAAGTTCTTAATTGTTAATTAGATACACAATCATGGATAATTAAGGTTTCTTTTACACCTATGTTTTCCCAAACTTGAGGGATTGGACTTCTTGTTTCTATTTCTACTATGTACATCATGTTTTTATGATGCTTTTTAGGCAGTTCAATATAAGAAGAAACATTTGAGGAGTCTCCCATTGATAGTAACCTCCAATATTTAACCATTTAGCTCTGTAAGAATGAAAGTATCATTGTCTTTTACATCTGAGATGAGATAGGGACCCATCCAAAGATTATCAAACTTTCCATGTTTTCCTTTATTTTCTTTTTTAGCGTCCCACTTGAGAACCAAGTCTCCTCGCTAGAAATCCCTTGCTATGTCCTTCTTATCAAGATTATTTTCCTTTTCTTCTGATGCACTAGCAATTTCAAACTGACTTATTCCCTTTCTTGTTTCACTTCTATCAATTCATATATCCTCCTAAACAAATCATTTGACTCCATTTAATTTTGGGTCAATTTGAGCACAAGTAGTTCCAATTGGATGGGAAGATCTTATTCTTTTCCATAAACCAATTGAAAATTAGAGGTTCTAATGGATATTTTGACACTTATTCTATCGTCCCAAAGAGCATACCTCAAATCTACATCCCAAATTTTTGTTTGTTTACTTACAACATCTTCTTTATTATCCTATGTAGGATTTTGTTTGATGATTCAACCAATCCATTTCCCCATGGATACTATGGGTTGGAATGACCTAGATCCATATGAAAATATTTATGATTATATTGTGCATGATTTTATTTCATTGATATTATTTAAAATGAATCATGAAAATGTTTTCTCAATAAAATATGTGTAGTTGGAATAAGATCCCTTCAATGTGGTAGTATGATATTGTTCCATATAAATTTTCCTATAGATACTGAACACATTGAATTGTTGTATATCATGGTCAGATGGAGGCCATGTGAGTAAGTTAAATCATTGGGTAGAGGTCTCCCGATACAAAGAAAGAATATGTTTGCAAGTGGTGAAATACAGTGTATGTCGCAATATATTTTTACAGTGTATGGTATTTGTGGTTGTTTGATATTGTATTCATTTTTTACTATATTGCAAGGCAAATGAATATTGTATGCACAGAGAGAATATATCATCACATACACTTAGGGAATAACTCGAGAAGCTTGGATAGTTTAGAGACTTGTAGAGCCTGACAGAGAGGTAGTATATTGATCCAAGGAAAAGATCAGAAATACCTGCTCTTTTAGCAAAAGCGACAGTGTACGGGTCTGTACTCTGTTAAGATCAATTTTATTTCACGTTCGAGCTATGGATGTTTTAATTGTTTTTTCTCTTTTTAATGTTTATTATTTTTAATGTTTATTAATATTTTAATGTTTATTATTACTTTAATGTTTATTATTTCTTTTTGGGTGGTTCTTTTTTTGGGGGGGAGCTATGACTATTAAAACAATTATATTACCTATATTTGTGCTTTTTACAATTTATATGTGAAATGTTTGTTCACTTTGTTGCATAGCTTATTTTTTAATATGTGTGACATCTTCCAAGGGATATGGTTATCCTCAAGGGCCTGGCCACACCTTGTTGAGTTAACCTAAGGAAGATGAGATGACCACATGAGCTTCCTTATCCAGTGATGATGATTATGAGCTTCCACTCTTTGCATGAGACACATGAGACGTATGGCCACATACAATTGAGAAGGTTGAGTAACCTACCCTCACGTTGACTTGATGTCCAAACTTTCTTGTCCTTATATCCATGTCATCTTCCTTTGTGATCAACCTTTATATTTATTTTTACAATGTCATCATCCTATGTCATTAACATCCTTTTTCCTTTACTGTTGTACCTGGCATCTCCATTCAAGTGGTCGTACAATATAGTTGAATAATATCTTTATAAGTTTAGGATTCCCATAACATATTTACTTTAGTTGTACCTTTCAAGTGTTTAACCGTATCATTGAAATGTCCATGACAACTAAGGAAATGTCCGCATAATGAATGTATCAACAATCATCTAGTAAATTCATAAAAGGTAAGCATGCATCAATGACAACTTCACAATGTTGCTTCACTTTATTTTCTTTTCTTTATCTAACCATACTACTCCCCCTATCAATATTTACACTAATTTCTCCCCCTAAAACCTTGTTGGTTTGTTCATCTCAATATATTTATTTCTGCATTTTACTTCATCTGACTTCTGTAAACATATTGTAGCTAATTTATTTCTGCATTTTAATTCATCTATTGTTATGGCTTCCTATTGGAAATTTTCAAACTTTTTTTGCATATTTGAGGGCATTTGTCTGGACCTATGTGCATATGTTTGATGCATGTGGGAATTTTATAAGGTAGCGCAGGCATTTTATCAGTCCAACAGGCATTTTCAAACTAGTTGTAGGGCATTTCTGAATAGGTTGTAGACATTTTTCCAAATCATATTCTTATCCAATTTCAAGAATTGATTTAAGTGTATTCTACAACTTAAATGCGGGCATATTTAACTACTTGCAGGAATTTTTATAGGTTGCGGGCATTTTTACTCTATTTCCCTGTGGGCATTTTTATTTCTCTATTGCCCTGTGGGCATTTTTTACTACCTGTGGGCATTTTTACTCTCAAGTGCGGGCATATTTGAGGCTTGAGGATATTATTGAGGCTTGGCCGACATTTGTCTCCTCAACTTGCGGGAATATTGGGGACCTTCAATGAATTTTAATGACATCTCCTTCTCTCATGCTGGCAATATTCTTCTTCCTACGTGCATTTTTATGAAGCTTTCCTGCAATTATTGCATTATGCATGCAAGACTAAGATAAATGCCTGCAGCTAGTTAAACATGCCCACAGGGAAATTTTCAACCTTTTGTGCATTTTCGCGTGCATTTTCCTTCCATATGTGGGCATTCTTTACATTAGCTAGGAGGACGAGCCAAAAATTGTTTTGAATACTTATTATGTACTTTGCAAGAATTGTCCACATCAGCTTCTTTCTTCATTCTTGCACCATTGCGTTCACCTTAAGCGCCCTGGTTAGGTGCCATCCACCATATCGCTACCTTATATGACTTTTTTTGGAGTATTTTGTTGTCGTTTTTTATTGTGAGTTAGTCGTACTGCTGTTCTACTAATGTTTTTTATTTGTAAGGGTTGGATGATCTATTTTATGGTGTTTTCCAATTTTGGGTTCTCCCCTTTCACAAGTATGTTGGTCTATGTTATACACCTAATTGGCACCTCTCCGTCCGAGTGCTAACTTCCCTCAGGTCGGCACACAAAAGGACACTTATGGATTGAGGTTTGCCTAGTTTTCATTATACCTTGATTGATGATGAAATACATTGCCTGTATGAGCAGCTGATTACTTTTCCATTTTAAGATTTTGAGTAGCATTCGCGACTATTACTATTGGCATCTCGCGCATCATACGCGAGTATCATGTTCAGCAGGTCGCGCATCCATATATACGCGGGTTGCACTTGTATAGAGTCGTGCATCATACGCGGGTTGCTCTACTATAGACCCGCGTATGGTTTCCTCAAAATTAATATTTAAAAACACTCGACAATGGAAGATTAGTTCATTCATTTAACTTAATCTTCCCAACTGCTATAACCTCCCTAACCTTCGAGAACTGCCTCATTTCATCCATATAAATAGAGGCCTTGGGGAGGTTGTTGGATGGTGATACTTGGAGAGCAAAGTTATGCTGGTGGATTGTTTACAGAATCTTTGGAGCAGAGAAACTCAGAGTCCTTTGGTGACAGAGGAGTCCCTTGTTCAGAAATTGGGTTGTAACCTAAACTCCCTCTATTATTGTTAATAAAGCAGATTACTTCTTCCATATTGTGTTTCATGTGTTGTAGATTGGTAAATGTTTACATTTCATTGTAATATATGATTTGTCTAATCTGCATCTTTATATATGAAGCATACTGTACTTGGAAGAATCTTTGTTAACAGGTAAAGGAGGAACTATCCTGGAGATTTTGGAAGCAGAACAAAGAGGAAGAAGCTAGCTTGGATCAACCTTCATATTTCACAAGTAAGTCCCTGCTACTTTCCTATTTCCTATTCTGTGCTTCTAAAGTCAATTTGTCTGCAAGGTTAGAGTATGTTGGTAACCCCCCAGACCTAGGTTATTAGGTGAATTATCCTGTACAACAGAACTGGCGACTCCGCTGGGGAAGCCAAGTCTGCTTTAGGTCTTTTTCTGTTGTCCTAACCAGTCATTGCTCGAAGTTTTGTTTGTGATATTTTGTCCTTCTTTCTTACTTACTGTAGCATTTGAAAGTCTTGGGTCTTTCTCTATTTTTGAGAATTCTTTTTATACCCATACGCGGGTTGTCCCACTGGACAGTCGTGTATATTGAGTTTTATGCGCGGGTTGTTCCACTGTATAGTCGCGCATCATTCGCGACCTGCACTACTACACAGTCGCGTATACTCCTGAAAACTGTGATTTTTGTGTCAAAGTTGGCTTGTTCTTTGGCCTGTTATAAGTCCTGTTTTCAGTTAAGGCTTTCTTTAAGAGTGTTGCAGAGTTGTCTGAGTGTATCAAGTGATCATAGCTTAGTGCTTTTCTAAGCCCTTGGGTTCTTGTTTACTTGTTTTATTTGTTGTCTGCATCTTGAAACTTTCTGGCATGTTTGGGTTGTTGGTTTGAGTGCCTGAGTCTAGATCAGTGATCAGGGTCTTAGACTCTGTCTGTCTAGTCTGTTGTTTATCAGTTAGTGGTTTGTACTTACCTATTTAAAAGTTTGCAGTGATCTTTTGGTCATTGTCTGCACCCAAGTTGAGGTCCTGCCTGCTTTTCTTGCTGGTTTTTAGGTTCTGTTTGCCTGTTAGTTTCAGTTTGTGTTTTTTATACAGTCTATAAGTGTCAAGTTTACTCAAGTATTGCATTTATACATGCACAGTAGTTTTTTGAGCATTTTTTAAAGTGAAAAACAAAACATAGATGATCTTTTGCATTATAATTTTTGCATTAGAGTAGTGTTTGTTTCAGTTTAAGAAATACTATCTTAGAAAATTACAAAAACATATATGCTTAGTTTCTCTTTTTGCTGCATATAGTTCATCAATATTTATTTGAAAAAATGAAAAGAAGTTTATTTCATAGTGTTAGTTTGCTTTAGATGCACTTTTACTTTCATTTATTTTCTGCTGAGTCAAAACATCATATAGTCCATCACTTCCACTTCCTTTGAGTAAAGAATAGCCCTTAAAATTAACGCTTAAATTTAAAATCTATTAGTAAGTTTTTATTTTCAGGGCCTTCCACCTACTAGCTTAGGCTAGGTTTGTGGGATAGGGAGTGTAAACTTCCCACAATCTATAAACTCAGATGTAGTGGACTATTCATTAGGTAAATCCTTGGTTCTACCGCTATATCTGGGAAGCTCCTCTCAAACGGGAGTTAAGCACTAGGCCGTGTGGAGGCTTGGACAGAGGGGATAACCCCCCGAATCCTTGTCAAAATGTAACCCAGGACTTTTATGCATCTGGGGATTCTGTCTAGGAATAATTTAGGGCTCAGCTACCCTGCCCATGCGTACGATTTCGGCTTGCGACTGTCCCCCCAGACAATAGGTATTGTCAAGGTAGCCTTAGTCTCTTGTCTTTTTAGGGCTCATACCCAGGTAAACCGGAAGGTTATTTCTGGTTCACCTTGAACGGACTTGGAAGGTAACCCTTGTGGAAAGTGTAGGAGGGTGGTTGGGTGATTCCCCTGCTTGTGCCTAAGAACCCCTCAAGGACGCCAAGTAACTGTCAATCAGCTTTCTTCAGGAAAGCATATCTTTATAGCCTATTTTGATTGCTTGAGGCTTAGGATCTTTTTAGTGTATGCTCTGTGGATCTGCTTGTGTTTAGTTGGCCTTAGGGTGTGATTTTTCAAAGTCTTAATTTTGGAGGACCAACTTGTTAGAAGGTCAAGAAGGTTGAGAAACCTTCCTCCTCTCTCACCACTGGAACCTCCACCTTTACCCCAAAGGCGGAGATTAAGCACAGGTGGTTCTTTTGAACCAGTAGGAGTAACTGAGGTTCTTGGTGAACCGGAATTAATAGCTAACTGCTTTGACTTAGACACATTCGAGATAGAGGAATTGCAAGCTGACGAGTTTGCAAGAAATTATAATACCCCCTTGACTGATTTGAACGATCCAGTGATCGTGCAGGTTAGGCCTTTTAGTTCACCAGTACTAGGTGCACCTGTAGGTAGAGCTATGTCTTCTGAGGGAGAAAGTTCATTTGTTTTCACCTCAACCCTTCCGGTTGAAGGGGTACTACCTCCCCCGGTTAGTACCCCTAGATCTAATTTACCTTCCACACCCTTAAATCCAGCAAGCCGGGTGGTCCAACCACCGGTTTACTCGAATATAAGAAGTATATCTGGTGATATGGCTACTGGGATTCCCAGTATGCCTACAATTCCTTCTTCCTTCCCTTACCCTACCCACAGTGGTCCGGTGGGATCCTCGGCCTTTGTCCAAGGATTCCCTTGGAATGGGGGGCACATACCCCCTTCCAGTCCATACGTAGGTCCACCTCCTGCATATGTAGGAGTGCAGTTTGGTAGCAACACCTCTTATGGGCAAGGCTACCAAACCCCTATTTCGGTCCCATACACGAGCTCTCCCTTCTCTTTGTTTAGTGGAGGGATACCTGCTCCGGTCTTTCAGACCCCTACTTTTATGGGGGCGGCCCGAACCACTTACACTGCACCTCCCACCCAAAACCCAGTGGCTTATGGATGGAACCCATTCCAAAGCAACATACCCACTTCACAACCGGTGTCTGGGGGCAACCCCACTTTTACTTATGGGCGATCGGGGGAAAGTCCCTCTAATCCCCAAGCTAGTACATCTACTACACTGGCTAGGCCAAAGCTTCCTTTTCTGGCAACTTTGAACTTTCCAGACTTATCAAAATTGATGAACGATCGGGTGAGGCATGACCCTTTATGGCCATCGGTTCCCACCAAACTGCCCTCAGACATCCCTAACTTCGAAGGTAAGGCTGGTGAAGATCCTGGGGCACATGCCACCACCTTCCATATTTGGTGTTCTTCCAACTCATTGAATGAAGATTCAGTGAGACTTAGGCTGTTCCAGAGGACATTGACAGGCACTGCAGCAAAATGGTACATTGAGCTTCCTTCTGCTGCTTTTAGCAGCTTCTGGGACTTGGCTACTGCTTTCCTTAGCCACTTTCAGCTTCCAATTCGTTACGATTTCGGAACGGACTTGTTGTCCACCTTTAGACAAAATAAGGCAACCCACATCTCGGATCATATCCAAGAGTGGAGGAGGTGAAAGAGCCTTATTAAAGCCACCATCCCTCCTGAGTTTTTACTAGAATGGTTCCTTAAATCTTTATTGCCCTATGTATCTAAGGATGTTTCTACATCAGGAGTGACTAGTGAGGAAGAAGCCATACTCAGGGCCCAGCAGTTGGACTTGATATATTCACAGTCTAGGATTTTATATGAAATCATCCCTGAGGCACCAAGGCCTTCTCATGAGGCCGAGAAACCCAAGCATGGACCCCATGCCGATGGTGTGGTTGGGTCCGTAAACTCTCCCACTGTAGAGTCTTTGACAAAACAACTTCACCAGTTGTCTGTCAAACAGTCTACAGCGGAGGAAGCAAAGGCTTCCCCCTCCTCCCAAAGTGCAAATGTTTTTTCACAAACCTCTTCAAAGGGAAATCAGCAGCCCGGCGGGAAGAAGAAGAAAGGCAAAAAGGGAGAGGGAAACCAAAATCAAAACAAGCCTAAGCCCGCAAACAATGCTGATGGGGGAAAAAAGGAAAAGAAGAAAGTCAAGTTCCCTTGTTAGTTGTGCCAAGGGGACCATCTTACTCATCTTTGTCCCCTCATGGAACAAGCTCAGAAGCTGTTACAAGGTCAACCGCCGGCTGTCCTGAAGGATCCATTTCCCCAAGGGCAGAATTCTGCTTCAGCTTCCACCGTAGCAGGGGGCAGTCAAACTGCTCCTGACCCTAATTGTATCAACATGGTTAGATCCTCAACTTTGTTACAAACCAGGAACAAGAACTATGAGAAAGAGATCGAGGAGAAGGGTAAATCTGTGGCTGAACCTTCCAATCCTCTCACTATAGAAAAACCTACGGAAATAATGCCAAAGATACCCAAAGGTGTCTTTAAGAAGACTTTGCATAACCCAAATGCCAGAGCCGCTTCTAACTACTCAATGGTTGAATACTTAGCTCAGACTCCTTGTGCAATGTTAGCTTTGGAGGTGCTACAGAGTTGTCCCGCTCAAAGGGATGCCCTCTTAGCAGCTCTAGGTAGTATGGATTCTTTTGGTCTCACTATGAAATTTCATCTTTCTGATGTTAAAATTCGCCTCCCTTATCATGTAGCTTTATCGATAGATGTTGTCCATGGTGGTAAGACCATTGGATGGGTAGTTGTTGATGAGGGAGCCTCTACTTGTGTGATGTCCTTGGCTTGTTGGAAAGCTCTCAGATCCCCAGAGCTGCTCCCATCAACCACTTTACTTACTGCTTTTAATGGAAGGTCTTTCCGTCCACATGGTATCCTACCAGCTTTTGAGATTAAGCTGGCTGGAAAAGCAGTCTCTGTTGAATTTGAAGTGATTGATGCTCCATTGGACTACAATTTTCTTCTGGGGAGGAATTGGACTTATAAAATGTCTACCGTTGCATCTGCTGTCTTTCGTGTCGTGGTTTTTCCACATGAGGGCAAGCTGGTCACTGTTGACCAACTTGATTTTACTCGTAAAGGCCGCTTAGAGTCTAAAGATTCCACTGTGCCATTGGTTGATCAGGCCAAACCTGCTGCACAGAGCTTGGGGGCTGGACTGTATGCATCATTGATGGGCACATTCGATATTCCAGCTCCAGTCCTTTATCTCGGTTCTACTACTGTAGGGCAGTCCATTGATTCGGTGGTCGATAGGACTGATCCTTGGGTCCTCCCAACCCCTCAGGAACCAGAAGTGCCCTTATCTGCAGTGGAAGTGGCGTATCAAGCTATTACCCAAACCACTGTAGATCCCATTCCAGATCCTCTTACAGTCTCAGATGATCTGGAAGAAGTTTATATGCCTGCATGGGCAGAAAACTCTTTACATTCCATAGATTGCTTAGAAACTGTTTTACCTTCAGAAAAAGCTATTCTGGAAGCTATGTGTTCACGTGATAAGATATGTGAGGATCTTCATCACCAATCTTATTTCCTTCCAGAGCTAAGCAAGATCGAAAACCAAGAGTTTCATGTGAGAGTACTTGGAGATGTTGATATACCTGTTAACCCTTTGCCTAGGGAAGGGGTGTTTGCCGAGGGGAATATGGAAAACATTTCTGCTACCATACCTATCAATATCTCTATCAAACCAAATATTGTGGAAAATATCTATATAGGTGCAAGCTGCTCTCCGGAGGAGATTGCTATTTATACAGCCCTTTTCAAAGAATTCTGTGATATCTTTGCCTGGTCATATGAGGAGATGCCAGGAATTGATCCATCTATTGTTCAACATGAGATCCCAACCTATCCTAATGCTAAGCCGGTTCGACAAAAATTACGCCCCGTGAACCCGCGTAAAGCGGCGGCTGTGAAGGCAAAGGTAGAAAAGCTCTTGAAATCAGGTTTTATATATCCCGTTGCTTTGACTGAGTGGGTGTCCAACCCAGTCCCTGTTGATAAAAAGCAAGGGACTATTCGCATTTGTACAGACTTTCGTGACCTTAACAAATCCTATCCCAAGGATAACTACCCTACATCGTTTATTGATCAAATCATAGATGCATGTGCGGGTAGTGAAGTATTTTCGTTTATGGATGGTTTTTCTGGCTACAATCAAATCCAAATCAAACCGGAAGACCAGCATAAAACGGCTTTTATTTGCCCTTGGGGTACATTCGCTTATAGAAAAATGCCCTTTGGATTGAAAAATGCAGGGGAAACCTTTCAACGAGCCATGAACTTTTCTTTTCACGATATAAAATCCATTGTCAAGCCCTACCTTGATGATTTGCCTGCTCATTCTCGCAAGAGGATCCAGCATCCAGATCATTTAAGGTTGATTTTTGAGAGATGCGGATACTATAAAATTCACTTGAATCCCCACAAGTGTGTTTTCTGCGTCGAATCAGGTAGATTGCTTGGATTCATTGTCTCTAGTAGGGGCATACAGGTGGATCCGTTAAAAGTCGAGGCCATTGTAAATCTGCCTCCTCCTCGTTCACTTAGGCAAATTCAGAGTCTACAAGGTAAGTCTAACTTCCTTCGACGTTTTATCGTCAATTATGCCAAGATCACAAAAGGTTTCATGCGCCTGCTTAAACAGGACACCCCATTTGTATGGGATGAAACTGCACAACTCGCGTTCGAGGCATTAAAGAAAGCTTTGTTGTCGGCTCCTTTATTACACCCACCAGATTACTCTAGGGATTTCATATTATATCTGGCCGTGTCAGAGTCTACCATTGGGGTAGTGCTAGTTCAGGAGGATGACAAGCTCATTGAGCATGTTGTCTATTATCTTAGCTGTGCTTTGGTGGGGCCTGAGCTTAAGTACTCCCACGTCGAGAAGTTAGCCTTAGCGGTTGTGTATGCTGTACAGAGTTTACGGCACTACATCTTACTGAGGACCACTACTGTAGTGGCGGATGTAAACCCCTTCCAGTGTGTTTTATCCCGACGGATTGTTGGGGGAAAATTCAATAAGTGGATAGTCATTCTCCAGGAGTTTGACTTGGTTTTCCAATCCGATAAATCCAAAAAGTCCTTAGTTTTTGCCGAGCTTATAGCAGAATTCCCTACGGAAGAAGATGTAGTGGTTCAAGATGACTCATTCCCAGATGAGCACATCTTCCTTATATCAACCTCGAATCCTTGGTACGGAGATATTCTTATATATCTCCAGACTCTGAAGTATCCTACCGCTTACTCTAGGGAAGACCGACGCATGTTACGTCTTCATGCTAAAAAATACCTCATAATCGGAGATACATTGTATCGACAAGGGGTAGATTCTGTCTTGCGCCACTGCCTTACTCACGAGGAAGTGGAGATTGTCCTAAATGATTCCCATATCGGAGCATGTGGGGGTCATTTATCTGGGTTAGCAACGGCCCAGAAGATATTATGTGCCGGGTATTTCTGGCCCACCATCTTTAAAGATTGTGTGGAAGCTGTGAAATGTTGTCATCCATGTCAGCTGTACACCAGAAAAATGCGGTCGCATCCTGCTCCCTTGTTTCCTGTCGTCTCAGTAGGCCCCTTCATGAAGTGGGGGATTGATTATATGACATGCAACCCAGCCTCGGCTAGGGGGCACAGATACATCATTGTCGCTGTCGACTATTTCACAAAATGGGCAGAGGCAATGCCTACTTTCAAAGACAATGGGGAAATGGCAGCTTACTTCATGTTTAATCAGATTATTGCTAGGTTTGGTATTCCCAAAGTGATTGTCACTGACCATGGCAGTCATTTCCAAAATCACATGATGACTGAACTGACCACCATGCTCGGATTCCGACAAGAGCACTCTTCTCCTTATTATCCGCAAGCAAATGGTCAGATCGAGGCTGTAAACAAAACTTTAAAAACTATACTTAAACGTACTAGTAATGCAGCCCGTTCAAATTGGCACATCATTTTATATCCTGCTCTTTGGGCTTATCGAACCAATGTCAAAACTACTACGGGTTTTTCCCCCTTCCAACTCGTTCACGGGGTGGAAGCTATTACACCGATTGAATGTGAAATCCCATCCTTGCAGATAGCTATTCATGTGCTACCTGACACAACTGAGCTTGAAGAACGGTTACTCCATTTAGAACACCTTGATGAGCAACGTAGAGATGCGTTGACTACAAATCAGGCTCATAAGAATAGGGTTAAATCTCAATACGATAAAATGGTCAAGCCTTAGTTTTTCTCTGAGGGGGAACTTGTCTTGCTCTGGGATCAAGATAAGGAGCCCCTGGGGGCAGGAAAATTCAAGGCCATGTGGTTGGGACCCTATGTTGTGTCTAAAGTTTTGAGTAAAGGCACATATGAATTAGTGGATTATGATGGGAATAAGCTTCCTGAGCCTAGAAATGGGCTCTACTTGAAGAAGTACTATGCCTAGGCTTAGCACTTTTTCTTGTATATTAATGTATGTATTTTTATGTACATTAGGTTGTTAGTTTCGTTTTTTATACTATCTGCTGGTTGTTGCAGATGTCTTCCGATATGTATGTAGGTTTTGCTAATGGCACCAGCCGTCACACTTGTAACCTGGCTTCAGCAGCATGGGTTATTTATTCCCCATCAGGATAGCTTGTTGCCGTGGGTGGCGCTTGTCTTGGTCCTGCTTCCAATAATGTTGTTGAGTATAGAGCTGTAATTGAGCTCTTATGGGATGCTTTGTCGCGAGGCATCACCCAGCTGGAAGTCTGTTTGGATTCTCAGTTGGTTGTTTCCCAGCTCAATCGAGCTTACCAGGTGCATAATCCTACATTGTTACGTCAGTTCATGCAAATACGTTTACTGGAAAGACATTTTGAAGTTATTACTTTTAATCACATTCCATGAAACCAAAATTCATTAACTGATGCATATGCTAACTATATTTTGGACTGGCATCTCACACACATTCCATAAAATATACAGCAAATACATAAGAAACATTTGTAAATAAACTGACAACCAAACACAAATATATATATATGTAAATATCTGTTCATACATAGGATATGTCAAGTCTGATCCGTAGATCCCAAAATGTACAAAATATACAAAAAGTGGATCAAAATCCATCAAAATGCCTAAAACTAAGCCTGCCTGCCATGGCCACTAGGACCTCCTTGGTCCCCGTGATCTCTGCGCCCCCTGGCTTCCTTAGCCTCCTCGGCTTCGGCATCCTCCACTGCATCTCTGTATACACATACTACTCTAGCTACCCATCTGAAAAGGCATAACCAGGCCGGTGGAACCCCAACTACTGACTCCTGCATAGCCACAGGGAGATTCTCTATCCGTATAGTGGGTACCCGCTCGGTAAGCCTAGTCATCTTCGCCTCGAGTACCGTGACTAATCCTGGGTCTCCCCCTGCAACAAGACGTACAAAGGTACGTGGGTGCCCTACTGGGCGGACTGGTCCAATATCTGCATTTTGACATATGAGTAGGGTTATACTTGTACATATGTATATATCCTATCATTAGAAAATCCATAAAAATTTGATAATAATAAAAAATAAAATACTTACCCATCTCTCCCCATGCTCCTCCTGGAGGGAGGACTAGGTCAGGATCACCTCGGAAATCTAATCCAGCATATGGAAACTGCTCCAATGCTGGCACCTGCCGTTCCCACCACGTATAGAAATCGTCGTCATACATACTCTGTACCACGTCTCCTCCTCCGTGACGGAGGAATATATCACCCCACCTGCTCAGCCTCGGCTGACATGGATGTCTGATCTCTAAGGGTATCGCAGGGCTCATAGCAGGCACTCTCTCAAAGAAGAATGCAACCAATATACTATCATACCCGAAGTTCTTCCGTCTCCCCATCCTACAATCGGATAATTGCCTCTTCATAAGAGGGGCAATTCTCGAGCACCAGTCATATAGAGCGCCTCTGAAACAATCAACCGCCACTCTCATCTGAGTCCTGGTGGCATGATGTAGTCCTGCTGACCCTGAAAGTCTAACAATGGTACTAGTCAATACCTGCAATGTAAAGTCCTATATGTCTGCGATGAGAACGCTACTGCCCTTCTTTTGAGTACCGGGCCTGCAGAATACATCCACATAGTTCTGGACACTCAAGGGGTCTCCACCCCTACCAATGCCCTCCAGGTTCACCGGTGCTCCCCGATGTGATAATCCTGTGATGAAATAGATGTCCTGTGAGGTAAGCTCCAAAGTCTCACCTTGGATGTTGAACATCCCTAGGTCATGGTCCCAATAACTGACCAAGAACTCCAATATGCGGACATTGGCCCGCATGGGTGATGTGCAGAAAAAACTTGAATAGCCCACTATTTCGCAATGCTTGGATAGTAGGTGGGCTTTGGAGAGCTGCTTGGTCCATCATCTCATGTTCCCTCTCCCTCCACTCCAGCACCATATTTTCCTGACAAAAAACACATAGTGTGATTCAGTAATTCATCACAAAAATTTAAAAATTTTGAACATTTTCAAAGCTTTTATCTTTAGCGTAGTATGTGCGACTGTCCATTGGGACATGTCACGAGCCATGTGCGACTTCCCTATGCAGCAACTCATGCATCAAACACGTATGCGCAGCTTTCCTATTAGGCAACCCGCGCATACATTTTGCCATTTTTATATTGATGAATTAAATTGAATTGACCATTAATTCTAAAATTTGTTTGGATGAAATTAAAGAGCACAGGGTGTAGAATTACCTGACACTAACGGATCTGAATTCCACCGGTCCAATTGTCCACAACGAGCGATCAAAGTTAGAGGGTAAAACTCTCCTTTTTGGTTCAAAAAGTGCAATGGTGAGAAATGTTTGGTTTTTCAAACTATTTATAGAAAAATTATTTCGTAAAGTGGGTTTTTTCTATAGTTTGAAACGTTAATTGATTAATACCATCCCTTTTTGTGCCTTGGAATAGGTTTACTAACTATTTCAAAGTGTTGAGGCTTCTATAGGGTGTTTTTTGCTTTTTCCAACACTTGTTGGCATCTTATCACTCCACATTAACCTTAGTGTTCAACATTTTGCCACGGACTATGGTATTCTAAGCCATTAGTCCCTTGTCTCTACCATTGTTCTTCCGTGGCTAGGATCCCTATTTCATGAGTATCATTCTTATATGCCATTGCCATCCTTTGATACTCATTTCCGTCACTGTTTCAGGCCCAGGGGTTTCCTCATAGCTAATTTTCACGACAAATAGAGCTTCTTATGAATCTCTCTTTACAAGCTATCCCTTTATAGGACTCCCCGCCCTTATGGAGTTTCTTTAGGCCCAGGTCTGACTCCTTAAAAATAGACTTGACTGCCGAGTTATCTCGTCCGTTCAAGCTCGTTAAGAATATGTGAACGGGCATCCGCATTGGTGGTAGGTTATCTCTTTCTCGGACCATGCGGAATAATACGAGAAAGGATCACTCTCTTTTCTTCGGAATTGAGAAGAGTATTCTCAGGTATAGATTTATCACTTTTCCGGACCTGAGGGACTAAATTTACGGAAAAGGAACACCCGGTTTGAGCTTACTTTTTCTTTTTCGTGCTCTGGACCCAAACATGAAAAATATTCCGAGTGTACTTTGTGTCTTTTTCATGCTCGTTAAACACTAAAGAACAAAGCAACGAGTTTATTGTTGTAAGCCCATTTCTCGTAACCAAATGGATCTTTCCGAGTGATCTTGCTTTCCTTCACACTCGTAAAACTCAAGCTATTTTATGTTGTTATGGAAGGAGCGTTGGGTAGGTGGTAATTTAACCTTTTTCGGACCTCCCTGACTAAGTACGAAAAAGGTTCACCTTTTCTTCTTCGGAAGTTAAGAGAGTTCTTTTGTGGTTTGTTTTATACTTTTTCGGCCTCAAGAGACTAAATTGGATGAAAAAGGACCCCCCTGGAGTCTTCTTGGCATTTTCAAACTCTCTAAATATGAAAATACCACATGAGCATGTACTAGTTCGGGCTCATTAAATCCACGGATCAGTGTATCAAGCATTATTTTCCCATCTCTTCAAGCTTGTTAAAAAATGAAGAGGGAACGGAGTTGGCTTTCCTGGACTTGTTAAAACTTAACAGGGAAGGTAAGGAAGAAGTTTTCTCTTGTTCTCAGTAATGGCAGCATGTCATCCTTGAACATAGCACTCTTTGCCTTCCGATATCCATGTTTCAGTATACACTTGTGGTCAGCTATCACTTTGAGTTTTTGACTCCTCCTCTTGTCCATTATACCTAGGGAATCTGTTCATGTCTCCTACATGACAGATAAGTCTAGTTGTTCTATCTATCCATTGTATGCTTCCTTGGGTCATCTCTATGCCGTGCTCACTGTTCAAGGATTATACCTAGTGTCTGATCTATCACCTGATCCTATACTGTTATATCTGTTATCCATTTACTTGTGTCTACCTTCTTTTGCCCAATTCCTAGTCACTCTTGTGATCCGTTGGAGGATCTATTGCCTTCCCTATCACAGTATGGTTCCGTTTCAGTACCTCCTGATGACGATGACCTAGAGCTTTGACGATGGTACCTCTGGATTCACTTTCATCATTGGTGAACTCCTTTGCTTCAATTGCCAATTATCATCTATTGGTTGACAAACTGTTGAATCCTTTCCATGTTCGACTTCATCTTACCCTTATTCACATGGCTTGGATTGTACTGGTTCTTTGGGATCCTGTATGAAGACCTTAGTTCCTCACTCATGAACTAAGTTGCGCAAGACTATGTTCCATTTCTATATCCAGCTTCCAGATATTTGAATACTCATCATTATTGTATTGTGGCTTCGATCCACCTTTGTAAATACGTGGTTTTTACCCGTATCATATGATGTACTCAAATATTGTAAAGGAGCTAGTGTTCCAGTAAATTGAACATAGCAGCCTTAGATATGACTTTGTTTATGACATTACTATGTATTTGTTTCAGGTACTCCTTCTGCTCCACTAGACTTCTGAGTTTCTCCTGAGTTATATATTATAATGTATTTTGGCCATCATTCCCCTCTGACCTCACACATTAGGGGGCATCTGTTATACACCTGATTGGCACCTCTCATTCCGAGTGCTGACTTCCCTCAGGTCGGCACACAAAAGGACACTTATGGATTGAGGTTTGCCTAGTTTTCATTATACCTTGATTGATGATGAAATACATTGCCTATATGCCCAGCTGATTACTTTGCCATTTTGAGATTTTGAGTAGCATTCACGACTATTACTATTGGCATCTCGCGCATCATACGCGAGTACCATGTTCAGCAGATCGCGCATCCATATATACGCGGGTTGCACTTGTATAGAGTCGCGCATCATACGCGGGTTTCTCTACTATAGACCCGCGTATGGTTTCCTCAAAATTAATATTTAAAAACACTCAACAATGGAAGATTAGTTCATTTATTTAACTTAATCTTCCCAACTGCTATAACCTCCCTAACCTTCGAGAACTGCCTCATTTCATCCATATAAATAGAGGCCTTGGGGAGGTTGTTGGATGGTGATACTTGGAGAGCAAAGTTATGCTGGTGGATTGTTTACAGAATCTTTGGAGCAGAGAAACTCAAAGTCCTTTGGTGACAGAGGATTCCCTTGTTCAGACATTGGGTTGTAACCTAAACTCCCTCTATTATTGTTAATAAAGCAGATTACTTCTTCCATATTGTGTTTCATGTGTTGTAGATTGGTAAATGTTTACATTTCATTATAATATATGATTTGTCTAATCTACATCTTTATATATGAAGCATACTGTACTTGGAAGAATCTTTGTTAACAGGTGAAGGAGCAACTATCCTGGAGATTTGGAAGCAGAACAAAGAGGAAGAAGCTAGCTTGGATCAACCTTCATATTTCACAAGTAAGTCCCTGCTACTTTCCTATTTCCTATTCTGTGCTTCTAAAGTCAATTTGTCTGCAAGGTTAGAGTATGTTGGTAACCCCCCAGACCTAGGTTATTAGGTGAATTATCCTGTACAACAGTCTAGTTGAGTCTCGTGCAAGTAACCTAACGCTAAGAGGTTGAAGTTTGTTTTGAAGCATTTTTCTGAGGATAAGGGAGGCCCACCATAACATCTTATGTTGAGTTATCTTATGTAGAGTTTATAATTGGTTCAGATTTGATATACCATGCTACTGTTATATATTTGTGTCTTTCATTAACAACATAGATCTAATATAGATCACTCTTGTTATTAGTGTTATTTTTTAAGTACTTTAATGGTTATTGTAACTCATTGTTTCTGGGACATGCTGGACATGAAGGATATTGAGGTATGGTTTTTCTATGTTGGACATGGTTTTTTATTGATAGCAGGACCATCCCTAAAACCTGCCTTATTCAAGGATACTCTCAATATGTTGAAATGACTCACATACTTTGTTGGCTTAAAAGACACACTTATTCCTTTTAGAACCACTACTAAGCTCTATTTCTATCTCTTATTTCTTAGCCAATCTTAGCTCCTCCCTATATTTGTCAGCATTTAACAAACTTAAGCCAACTTAAAAAAACACTTGCACATTCAACCACCACCCTATGCTTTTTAGGGCTTGTTGCATTCGGTTGAGAGAGGGTTATCTGACACATTGTGTAACTCCATGTGACCATTAGCTCACAACTAGGAGCTTATCACAATATCCATAGTGTGCTTTTAACCCAGACAATGGCTGAGTGTGCTGACTATCAAAACTAGACATGTTGCGTCCCAATGCACTTCCAAGCTTCATTAACCACCTTCCCTCTTTGACTGCGATATCTACTCTCCTCCATTGATTAGACCAAGGTGTGATCTCTTCCGTTGAACCTCATTAAATGTTATCCCTTCTGTAACTCAATCTCTACCATCAATCTTCCTTCAAGGACACTCAACAACCGTCCATTCTTGGTTTTGGTTTCTCTGTACAAACCCACACAATTCGATCTCTAGCTTCATTTCTCCGACATGATCTGAACCATCAAAATTTGTCAACTTCTGCAATGCGACTGCAACTTATTAAAACACACAATCAATCAGGAATTCCACATTATGATTAGGGTAAACAATGAAAGGGTCATTGTTGAGCCTCATTTCGTTATCATTTTTCTGCATTAAAATAACACATTTAAATGCATATTTTATTATCTTTCGTGTATTTTATGTCATGCAGATCGTTTTTCAGCACAACGTAAGAACAAATTTAATGTTTATTCCACTTTGGTTATTAATATCATTTTTATGATTTTATTAACTCAAACCTATATTATTTAAAGCATATTTGATATATTAATTAATATTTGTATTTGTTTACAAGTTATGTAGTATGTTTGGGAAAATTTATAAACAAAATGCATTCAGCTTACTTTTTAGCCCGATCTGCACAACCACCGTTCAGCTTATCATTTAGCCCAATCTGCGGAACAACCGTTCAGCTCATCATGTAGCTCGTTGTCTATATTTTCATCCAAATCCCTAATTATTTTACGCATTGTCCATAACCGATCTCAGGCATTAAACATTGAAGCAATATGTAAACTATTTTTATGACCACGTGTCCAGGTGATAGCATAATCAGTAATCTAGAAAGAACGTCGGTATGTTGATCTCGACCAACACCAAGCTTCTCACTACCCACGTGTTTAAAGAAGGCGTACTCTTGTTCTAGGATCGGTCGTGTCCTCCTCTGCTTAACCTCCAAATTATTATTAGTTTGTGCCCTTTGAAGAATGGAACGACCTGTCCACCGTGTGCTCTTATTTGTTCAACACTATACTGTCAGTTGCAATAAGAAAGGGGATGCATGCCATATTGCACACGCTGAGGAGATCTATTCACATTGAAGAAGGGGCTCTCGTTCTAGAGACTCGCTACTATGTATTCTTTGCTGCCCAACATGCCACCATCAACCACACTAGAGAGAGAGCTTGCATGCCACATTCACATTGAAGAATACCAGACTTACACCAAAGAAGGGATATGCCTATGCGCTGGCCTATGAACTATTATTGGCTTTTATAATTGACTAAATTTAGAAGAGCAGTCTACCACTAAAGGGTCGACTTGCTCAATCTCTTGAAAACAGTGTATATATAAACACCTCCATACAGAGAGATAGGGGGTTGATCAATCCATTAGGTAGATCGTAGTCTATTTTGAGAGAAGAAAATTGTAACTTTGTTCCTTCTTTTTAATAGAATATCTACACCTTGATGTTCATGACTGTGTGTGAAACTATTCGCCGGGCATTACCTGTGATTGCTAAGAGGGCCCCTCGACGATTCATGGGTTCTATTTTCGTATGAGTTTTTGTTATATCTTCATCACATATAAGTAGTTTTCTTTTTAATTTGTTTATATATGTTTTCATGTTCTCTATAACCTATGTTTATTGTAGTTAATGTAATTTGTATTATGTTGTTAATGTAGTCTTTGCTTATAGAATTAAGGTGACCAGTCATGTGTAGTTTGTTTTCAGTTTTCCTTTTATTTATCCTTTCAGTTAAATGCTTAATGTTATATTTACAGATAGATAAAATTTAGTTAGTATTAGGTCTGATTTATAGTTAGAGATTGGTTTTACTGCTTTTGGTTTAAACTATAAATTAGTTTAGCTATGTTTCAGTTGTTTTATTTTATAATAGAAATAATCTTTCCAAAGCATATATTAGTATTATAAGTCTTTTTAATTATTTTAAATTATTAATTAGGTTTAATTCTTGCCCTTTATGCATCCTGTTTTCATATGCACAAAATCAGCTGATAATTAAATCATTTAGGTTTGTTTTTATTATTTTCTATATACAGCCTCTTATTTGGACCAAAGGTTATCATTTCAGATAGCGATCCTAAGTTCACAGGGAATTTCTAGAAATCCTTGTTTAAGGGATTGAATACAACACTAAATTTCAGCACCTCTTTCCATCCTCAGACGGACAGATAGACTGAAAGAGTGAATCAGATGCTGGAAGATTTGTTAAGAATGTATGTTAAGGATCATCCAGGTAAGTAGGAGGACTATTTGCATTTAGCAGAATTTGCTTACAATAATAACTATCAGTCATCAGCTAAGTTCAGCCCATTTGAAATTCTGTATGGGCGTAAATGCAACACTCCTATCTCCTGGAATAATCCAGTAGATAGATTGGTGTTAGGGCCTAAATTATTGAAGGAAATGGAATAGATTGTGAAACAAGTGTAGGAAAATTTGAAGGTAGCACAGGATCGGCAAAAGAGCCAAGCAGATTTGAAAAGAACTCCCAAAGAGTTCCAGGTGGGTGAGCACGTGTTTATAAAGGTAAGACCAAAGAAGAGCTCCCTAAGACTGGGGAGTTGTGCAAAACTAGCACCACGTTACTGTGGTCCATTTGAAATTTTATCCAAAATTGGTCAAGTTGCATATCAGCTAGCGTTACCACCTAACTTGAAAGTGTATAATGTCTTTCATATTTCTATTCTGAAAAAGTATGTTCATGATGCTACTCATGTGATTGATTGGAATGTTGTACAGGTGGAACCAGAAGGAGAAGTTCTGGTGGAACCGGACTGTATCCTCTGGAGGAGGGAAATTACTCTGCGGAACCGCACAATTGGATAGTTGAAGGTGCAATGGAAGCACCGTAGTCCTGAAGAAGCTACCTAGGAACTGGAAAGTAAGATGCAGGAGGCATACCCGAATCTATTCCAGGAGGTTGCAGAGGATGAAGAATAAGTGACATCGAGGACGATGTTACATTTTAAGGGGGTGTGTATGTCACATACCCCAATTTTGTAAAACAATGTTAATTATTTTTATTATATTCCTGAGACATTATGTTAAATTTAATGCTAAGTAGGAACTGATGACTCA
>LPNX010179420.1:257957-285572 GCA_001517045.1 Pseudotsuga menziesii | reverse complement strand
TTAATAAATAAATTGTGGAGACAACAGCATGGGAGAGCTGTTAAAAAGAGGTTACTGGTCAAACTGGTGGATGGAACTAGGTGGAAGGCAAAAGACAAGTGATAGCATCCTCAAACACTTCCAAGTTGCAGGTGGCAACTTCCCTACAATTGGGGTCATGATCCCCCAAGAAAGTGGGATCAGAGCAGGTGGCTCATTAAATGACAACTAACCCAAAAAGACCTAGGAAATCTTTTAAAAGTACCCAATGAAGAGAGTTGAGGCTGCTCAGATATTTTCCAGATAGAATTCATTCAGGTGAATGTTATTCAAGAAATTCATTGATGGAAAAGGGAAAAGGGAAATAGTAAGGAAGTTGTTCTGAGAGGATTGCTACAGTAACTTGGTTATTTATAGCTTGATAGCTGGGAGAACTTACCGATAAGTTCTGGATTAATACTGAGTTTGAGGATTGGTATCTGACTATTGCTGCACCTAGTTCAAGCCAGGGAGACTAGAGCAAGCTCGGGGGTCCTGAGGAGTCATTTTTTGAGCACTCTCCAGGAGTTGGTAGGGAGGAATGGCCTCCCATTACTGTTGTTGTCCCAGTTTAATCAGGTACTGTCACTTAACTATTTTTGTTTTAATGAATGTGAAAGGGTGAATGTGAATGGGTGAATGTTATGCTTATATTATATGACAAAAGATTTAGCTGGTTTAGTAATGTAAATGTTTTAGTTTATCAGTAATTGAATCTTTTGATGAAAGATAAAGACCCTCTGTGTTTTTCCACATCTGGGTTTTACCAGACCGTACTCCAGCACAAGGGTAAAATTAATTAAAATAGTATGATGAGATTGTAGAGTAGTAGTTTCTTTATCTATCTTTCAGAAAAATATATTTTATTAACAGTTGTATGAGTCTGAGTTAAAAACTATTTTCTTGTAGTGTATTTTACTCTCAGTAATTTTATATTGTAAAGAATAAATAGTAGGTTTTAGACTATATTTATTTCCTGTTCTACCATACAATTCCTTTCTTTTAAATCAAAATAATTTCACTACTGTATATCAAATAATAAACTGAAAATAGGAATAGTTTTATAATTGATAAAACCATCTACTTAAAAAGAACAAAGGTAGCATAGCATAAATTACACAAGAACCTAAATAATGAAGTGTTATCTTTCAATATGCTTTAAGATAACTAAAGATATTAACTTAAAAGCTTTAGTAATCTTAGACAGATAATATAGATATTATAAGAGTAATAATATACCTTATTTTACATATGATAGGGATATTATTACTGTTAATATAAAGTGGGGTGCTTATTATTTTAAGTATAGTCCAAAACTAAATTATACTGTCTGAACTATAAGTATGCTGACAGCATTTTATTGTAAAATCAAATACATAGAAACCCTATATTAATAAAGGGTATAAATTATATCTTAACTTTTACAAATTCTTTGTATTTAGAAAGTAAGATTATAACCAAGTACAGAAACCCTAATGATATCTTAATAATAAGAATCAAATGCTTCTCTGAATATTAAATAATTTCCAGAATGGCAGCATGCTCGACCTTGGAGCTTAATTATATCTATAACTGGAAATCATCTTGTTTGCAGAAACATGGTATATTTAATAGTAAATATTGAGAATCCTTAATCAACAAGTTATTTTATACACAGAGAACTTTTATTATTTTCCATTAATACCTATAAAGGACCTGAACAGAGATAGCAGTGAAATTAAATAACCATTCCAGGTAGGGTAATTTAAGTATTATAATAAACAATAATTATTGTATTATTATTTATTGTATAGAAATATATGAATTGGAATCCATGGATAAGCTCAATAAGCCGAAGTATACACAGCATATTATTTTAAAAAAAAACTGTATAGTAACCAAATTTAATTCAAGAAAAACTGTTTAGACAGTTTATAGCTTTAAGCTTAGGGTAAACCCCTATCAAAATTAACAATTGTGTACTGAGACTCATCAAAGATGGAGTTATATCTCCTTTGTAACTCACGGCTACCTTTTCAATACACAAAAATAAGCTTACAGCCTGTACAATAGTAGTAGTAGTATATATATATATATATATACATACTTATACAGTAAATAAACAAAGACCCAAAACCCACAGTTTTGGCTTCAACCAAAATCCCTTAATAAACCAAGAGTCGAAACTCTTGACAGCGTTCAATTTCTCTAACTGAACCAAAGTAACCGCAAGGGTTACACACCTTGAAGTCAAAGCCATGACTGTCCAAAAGGACCAGTAAGGAGGAGAACGCCATGAAGAAAACCAGGCTTACCAGGAGGGGCCAGTTGTTGAAGTTTCGCATCTTTCTCGCCAAGAGGAGATGTCCAACCCTGAAACAAAGAACAAACGTGATATTAAAACCTGGATAATTTAATGATGGTCAAGCAATTTTACGGTGAAAAGAAAACTGTTTGAAAAATACCTGTAACATACCTTATAATTTAATAGAAATATGGCCACTGCAGAACAACAAGACTATTACCAGCAGGAAGAAGGGTAAATCCTTCATTTATCACTGAAGAGAAGGAGCTCGCTGGAGAGAAGTATAACTAATCAAGGTGGAGGACGAATTACAGCAATTGGTAAAGGCAATGGCCGGCACAGTTAAGAGTTCGAGCAAGGAATGACAAGGAAGGAAACCCTAAGAGAAGTGACACTGCCCAAACGTTTCACAACAAGCCATACAACACAGTCTCTTCCTCACAATGCGGTAGACTAGCCACGAGGAACTGAACTAGCATAAGAATGGACTAGCAGACAGTGCAAGTAGCGTGAGGAACCAGGAGGTTTTGCAGAGCAGCCGGAGGCCCAAGGGCAGTGGAGAATGAAGATTAGGGTTTGATTCAAACCATTATAAACAACAGTGCATGGCTAGGAGAAGCCCACGTACCCCTTTTAATAATGGACATGCAGTGGGTAGGAACTCTATAGTTCCATGACAAAGATCTTTAATGATATTGTTCACAACCCAAATCATATCATGGGAATTCCACAAGGTTATGCTATAGTCAACCACCTGCAATATTTAATCAACAACGTAAAAATTAGAGTGATGTTTGAATAACATTATAATAATTGTTTATCATTTGGTTTAATACATTGATATATGAGGGTTGTATAGTATGGTAACGAGACACAATAAACAAAAGGAAAATTAATAGTTTACCTTGGTGTATCTGGTTTAAAAAGTTATTTTTTTTTCCTATTATCTTTTACCTAGTTCACAAATGGAGTTAAAAGGGGATAATATTATAATGAGTTTAAAATTGTAACAATTCATATGAAGTGATCCTTTGAACATGTTGATGGTTTTACTCTTGACCTTATAAAGGCCCCTTGTTGGTAAATTAACAATACTATTAATAGTCATAGGACTTTTGTTTGTGACAATTAGTCCTTTGTAAATTTTGAATCTCAAGATGATCTAAGATATTATAGTTCATTATATAATAGGTAAGTTGGGTAAGTTAACCTTCTTTGTTTTATAGTATAGTCCTAAAGATCATAAAGTGGTATTTAAGTGTTATAATAATTGGGATCGATCTATAAGGTTACTTTTGAACTTTTAACCTTGGGATAGAAATAGTATTCCTCAACTTTACAAGTGACTTGCATCAAATAATAAACTTGTGAATTCTTGAATTAAGAAAAATACCACTTGGTACTTAAAACTCTTTATCATTCTACAATTGCAGTTGCAATACCAATTATGGTATGATGCAGTAATTGGAACAATTAAAATAAAATTGAATCTTTGACGTTTACTCTGCCATTTTACTGTGATAGTAAAGAAATAATTACCATAGTTGGTAATTTACATTCAAAGGTAGACCAAATAGTTTAGAACTCCATAAGATTATTATCCTGCTTTTACAAAGAAAGAAAAAATAGTTGTTATCCATACTAGTAGAGCTCAATTCATTATCAGTAAGACCTTAAAAGAAATCAGATAATGCTTTGCCTCTTACGCTTGAAAAATATGACTAGCATATATACTCCTCTACTGAATTTACCCTTAACTCTCTTCAGAGGGAAACTTCTGCGTTAGCTCATAAGCTAAGTAAACCCAGTTTTCCATAACAGACACACCTTATGGTCGCAAAAGAAACAAGTCAGTAAACTGAAAGAAACTATTTTATTTTTCTGCTAACTAACAGATGAATTCAAATTATTAAGCTGATAACATATAACTAATTAAGTGATTATTTAACTGTATTTATGTTAATATTATGTAAATTTTTCAATTTTTTGAAAAAATTGGGGTTTTGACATGTGGTATCAGAGCATGGTTCAAACACTAGGCCTTAATGCAGCCCAACTAGTTTCTGTAAAACAGTAAAAACAATGTACTAACCTACATTTTATTTTATGAAAAGAACAGAAAAATTTCTTTTTCTGAATCTAACAGGCAGGTATGGAGAAGCTAGGAGAATATGTTGAGGAGGAGTCTCCAAACACCGAGACAAGCCAAATGTCCAGAGAACCTGTGTTAGAGGAGGTAACTGCTCACTCCTCAGAGCTGATGCAGACTATCAAGGATTTGAAGACTGAAATGGAATCAGTCAAGAAGGATAACAAGAGGATATTAAAGACTCAGGAGGAGTTAAACCAAATTTTGATGGAAAAATTCCAGACAGAAGGGAGGAGCAAAAGATATGAATCTGAGGAAGCTAGCCATCAGAAAGGATCTAAAAAGATGAAACTGGCTAAAGCTGAAAGCAGTTCATCATCTGAAGGATTCAGGGAACAACAAAGCTATTACACTACTAGTGACAGTAGTGAGCCTAAGTTGTATAATAGAAAGAAAAGTACAGGCCATATGAAGAGATTTCCGGGGAGTTCAAAAAAATAAAGCCCCCAACTTTCAACGGAGAGACCGAAAAAGGAGAGGAAGCAGAGTCCTGGTTATCCGGGATGAGGAAGTATTTCCAGATATACAATTATTCAAATCAGCTGAAGGCAAGAATGGCCATCTATAATCTCTCTGGAAAAGTAGACATATGGTGGCAAGATCTAAAGAGAGTTAAGGGTATCAAGGAAAAAGAGGTTAACTAGAGTACTTTTAAAAGGTACTTCAAGAAGAAATTTCTGTTCGAACAATACTATGAAGAAAGAGCTAAAGAGTTTTACGAGTTAAAGTTAGGATCCATAACTATGAAGGACTTAAACAGTAAATTCTTAAGTTTGTTGAGGTATGTACCTTATTTAGTAGATGAGAAACCTAATGTTCAGCGGTTTCTCAGTTGTCTTCCATATCATATCAAGGACAGAATCGAGTATGATAACCCGAAGACTCTGGAAGAAGCCATTAGGAAGGCAAATTTCTGTTTTGAACATAACAAAAAGAAAGAAGGTATAGCCAACTGGAAGGCTAAAAAGAACAGTAATTAGCCTGAGTTCAAGAAAAAGGAGTTTGTACCCCAGAAGAATTTTAGGAATAATAAGAACAGAAACCATTCTAACGGTAAGAACTTCCAGGGAAACAGAAATGGTGTTTCTAATAATTCCAATAATTCCAATAACTTCAAGGGCAAGGAATCTTCAAACAATCATGAAAATTTCACTAAGAATTTCGAGCGAAAGGAGCCTGTTAAGTGCTGGGAGTGCAACGGCCCGCACTATGCTTCGGTCTGCCCAAATCAGAAGAAGACAAACAGCGATATTCATACTGTGCAGGATGAAATGACTATTGGAGAATTTGCAAGGACTATGCCCAGAATCAATGTAGCGTTGGAGAACCACCAAGCTGATTTTCAGACTTCCATGGTGGAAGTAGAAGTTATGGTTAACCAAACCCCTGTAACCATTTTAATAGATCCAGGAGCTAGTCTTAGTTACATTTCACCTCAGATAGTAGAAAAGTGTAAATTGACTGTTGAAAAGTTTGATAGCTCCTGGTTAGTTCAATTAGCCACTGGGGAAAAAAGGAAAGTAACCTGTTATGTGAAAGAATGTGCTTTAGTTATGAATGATTTTAAAACTACTGTTAAGCTAAATGTTCTGCCACTTGGCTCGTATGACTTGCTGATTGGTATGGATTGGTTAGAACAGTACAAGGTAGTTTTAAACTATTTTGATAAAACCTTTACGTGCGTAAATAATAATGAACAGCCAGTAACAGTTAAAGGTATTCCTAGGAAAACTATAATGAGCCAGATTTCTGCCTTACAACTTAAAAGAGCAGTAAGAAAAGGGTGTAAGGCCTATGCTGTAACCATTACAGATGAGGCAAGTAAATCTGAAAAAGATAAGTTACAAATGGAGGATATTCCTATTTTAAATGAATTTACTGATGTATTTCCAGAAGAAATCCCAGGATTACCTCCTAGGAGAGAATTGGATTTCACTATTGAGCTGATTCCAGGTGTTGTACCTAGCTCGAAAGCTCTGTATCATATGAATATTTTAGAACTAAATGAACTAAAATCACAGTTAAAGGAGTTAATAGATAAAAATTATATTCGACCCAGTGTGTCCCCTTGGGGAGCACCAGTAATCTTTGTTAAAAATAAAGACGGAACTATGCGACTGTGCATAGATTACCATCAACTAAATAATATGACTATTAAAAACAGATATCCGTTGCCCCGCATAGATGATCTGTTTGATCAGCTGCGTGGAGCTACGGTGTTCTCAAAGATAGACCTGAGATCGGGATATCATCAGGTAAGAATTAAAGATGAGGACATTTTCAAGACAACTTTTAGAACAAGGTATGGACATTATGAATTTGTCATAATGCCGTTTTGGCTTACTAATGCCCCAGCTGTCTTTATGTTCCTGATGAATAACATAATGCATAAATAGTTAGATAAATTTGTTGTTGTATTTATCGATGACATCTTAATTTATTCTAAAAATGAAGCAGAACATAAGGAACACTTACGGATAGTTTTACAAGAGCTACGAGAGCAACAGCTCTTTGCAAAGTTCAGCAAGTGTGATTTCTTTAAGGATGAAATCTAGTACTTAGGTCACGTAGTGACTAAGGAAGGGATTTCAGTGGATCCTGAAAAGATTCGGGCGATCAAAGATTGGCCAGTACCAAAAGACGTAACAGATGTTAGGTCCTTCATGGGAATTACTAGTTATTACCGAAGATTCATTGAAGGCTTTTCAAGAATAGCTAATCTAATCACTTCCTTGCAAAATAAAGGCAAGAAATTTGATTGGAACTTAAAGTGTGAAGAAATCTTTAAGAAATTAAAAACTTTATTAACAACTGCACCTATTCTAAGAATAGCAGATCCTAATAAGGATTTCGTGGTATGCACTGATGCTTGTAATGATGGTTTAGGCGGTGTGCTGACTCAAGAAGGGCATGCCATTGCCTATGAGTCCAAGAAATTAAAAATCCACGAAAAGAATTATGCAACTTATGATTTAGAACTAGTTGTTGTTATACATGCTTTAAAAATGTGGCAACACCACTTAATAGGCAGAAAGTTTATTTTAATGACTGATAATAAAGGTCTAAAATACCTTTTAGATCATCCTAACTTAAATGCAAGACAAGCAAAGTGGTTGGCCTTCTTGAGTGAATACGAATTCGAAATTCAACACATAAAAGGAAAATAAAATAAGGTGGCTGATGCTTTAAGAAGAAATGCAAAGCTGAATTTTGCAACAGCAATCAGCACTTATACTTTTGATTTAAATGAACAGCTGACAGAAGGGATAAAACAGGATGAAATTTATAAAAAATTGCAAATTACAGCAAAAGAATAACCTATAGAAAGTTTAATAAAAGTTTGTAGTATAAATAAAGATGGATTTTTATTGTTTAAGGACAAACTGTATGTGCCTAATGTGCCTAAGGTTAAATTGCTGATTTTGGATGAAGTTCATAAAACACCTTACTCAGGACATCCAGGCTACCAAAATACTGTCACCATGTTAAGAAAAGAATATTTATGGCCTAATATGAAATCTGAAGTAGCTAAATATATAGCTAGATGTTTAGATTGTCAACAAGTGAAAACTGAACACCAACATCCAACTGGTTTACTGCAACCCTTGCCTATTCCTAGTTGGAAATGGGAGATAATCAGCTTAGATTTTATTACTGGATTGCCTAGAAATTAGAATCATAATGATTCAATTATGGTGGTGGTAGATAAATTAAGTAAAGCAGCACATTTTATTCCTGTTAAAACTACTTACAAGGCTGCCAACATAGCGGATATATTCTTAAAGCAGATTTTTCGACTACATGGTGTACCAAAGGTTATCATTTTAGACAGGGATCTTAAATTCACAGGGAATTTCTGGAAATCCTTGTTTAAGGGATTGAATACAACACTAAATTTCAGCACCTCTTTCCATCCTCAGACGGATGGACAGACTGAAAGAGTGAATCAGGTGCTGGAAGATTTGTTAAGAATGTATGTTAAGGATCAGCCAGGTAAGTGGGAGGACTATTTGCATTTAGCGGAATTTGCTTACAATAATAACTATCAATCATCAGCTAAGTTCATCCCATTTGAAATTCTGTATGGGCGTAAATGCAACACTCCTATCTCCTGGAATAATCCAGTACATAGATTGGTGTTAGGGCCTAAATTATTGAAGGAAATGGAACAGATTGTGAAACAAGTGCAGGAAAATTTGAAGGTAGCACAGGATCGGCAAAAGAGCCAAGCAGATTTGAAAAGAACTCCCAAAGAGTTCCAGGTGGGTGAGCACGTGATTATAAAGGTAAGACCAAATAAGAGCTCCCTAAGACTGGGGAGTTGTGCAAAACTAGCACCACATTACTATGGTCCGTTTGAAATTTTATCCAAAATTGATCAAGTTACATATCAGCTAGCGTTACCACCTAACTTGAAAGTGCATAATGTTTTTCATATTTCTGTTCTAAAAAAGTATGTTCATGATGCTACTCATGTGATTGATTGGAATGCTGTACAGGTGGAACCAGAAGGAGAAGTTCTTGTGGAACCGGACTGTATCCTCGGGAGGAGGGAAATTACTCTGCGGAACCACACAATTGGATAGTTGAAGGTGCAATGGAAGCACCTTAGTCCTGAAGAAGCTACCTAGGAACTGGAAACTAATATGCGGGAGGCATACCTGAATCTGTTCCAGGAGGTTGCAGAGGATGAAGAATAAGTAACATCGAGGAATATGTTACATTTTAAGGGGGTGTGTATGTCACATACCCCAATTTTGTAAAACAACGTTAATTATTTCTATTATATTCCTGAGACATTATGTTAAATTTAATGCTAAGTAGGAACTGATGACTCAGCAGAGTCAACAGAAGTGGAATGTAATTCAGAATATTTTATTATTAATAAATAAATTGTGGAGACAATAGCATGGGAGAGCTGTTAAAAAGAGGTTACTGGTCAAACTGGTGGATGGAACTAGGTGGAAGGCAAAAGACAAGTGGCAGCATCCTCAAACACTTCCTAAGTTGCAGATGGCAACTTCCCTACAATTGGGGTCATGATCCCCCAAGAAAGTGGGATCAAAGCAGGTGGCTCATTAAATGACAACTAACCCAAAAAGACCTAGGCAATCTTTTAAAAGTACCAAATGAAGAGAGCTGAGGCTGCTCAGATATTTTCCAAATAGAATTCATTCAAGTGAATGTTATTCAAGAAATTCATTGAGGGAAAAGGGAAAAGCGAAAGAGTAAGGACGTTGTTCTGAGAGGATTGCTGTAGTAACTTGGTTATTTACAGCTTGATAGCTGGGATAACTTACTGATAAGTTCTGGATTAATACTGAGTTTGAGGACTGGTATCTGACTATTGCTGCACCTAGTTCCATCCAGGGAGACCAGAGCAAGCTCGGGGGTCCTGAGGAGTCGTTGTTTGAGCGCTCTTCGGGAGTTGGTAGGGAGGAATGGCCTCCCATTGCTGTTGTTGTCCCAATTCAATCAGGTTCTGTCACTTAACTATTTTTTTTTAATGAATGTGAAAGGATGAATGTGAATGGATGAATGTTATGCTTATATTATATGACAGAATATTTAGCTGGTTTAGTAATGTAAATGTTTTAGTTTATCAGTAATTGAATCTTCTGATGAAAGATAAAGACCCTCTCTGTTTTTTCACATCTAGGTTTTACCAGACTGTACTCCAGCACAGGGGTAAAATTAATTAAAATAGTATGATGAGATTGTAGAGTAGTAGTTTCTTTATCTATCTTTCAGAAAAGATATTTTATTAACAGTTGTATGAGTCTGAGTTAAAAACTATTTTCTTGTAGTGTATTTTACTCTCAGTAATTTTATATTGTAAAGAATAAATAGTAGGTTTTAGACTATATTTATTTCATGTTCTACCATACAGTTCCCTTTCTTTTAAATCAAAATAATTTCACTACTGTATGTCAAATAATAAACTGAAAATAGGAATAGTTTTATAATTGATAAAACCATCTACTAAAAAAGAACAAAGGTAGCATAGCATAAATTACACAAGAACCTAAATAATGAAGTGTTATCTTTCAATATGCTTTAAGATAACTAAAGATATTAACTTAAAAGCTTTAGTAATCTTAGACAGATAATATAGATATTATAAGACTAATAATATACCTTATTTTACATATGATAGAGATATTATTACTGTTAATATAAAGTGGGGTTCTTATTATTTTAAGTACAGTCCAGAACTAAATTATACTGTCTGAACTATAAGTATGCTGACAGCATTTTATTGTAAAATCAAATACATAGAAACGCTATATTAATAAAGGTTATAAATTATATCTTAAATTTTACAAATTCTTTGTATTTAGAAAGTAAGATTATAACCAAGTACAGAAACCCTAATGATATCTTAATAATAAGAATCAAATTCTTATCTGAATATTAAATAATTTCTAGAATGGTAGCATGCTGGACCTTGGAGCTTAATTATATCTATAACTGGAAATCATCTTGTTCACAGAAACATGGTATATTTAATAGTAAATATTGAGAATCCTTAATCAACAGGTTATTTTATATACAGAGAACTTTTATTATTTTCCATTAATACCTATAAAGGACCTTAACAGAGCTAGCAGTGAAATTAAATAAGCATTCCAGGTAGGGTAATTTAAGTATTATAATAAATAATAATTATTGTATTATTATTTATTGTATAGAAATATATGAATTGGAATCCACGGATAAGCTCAATAAGCCGAAGTATACACAGCATATTATTTATAAAAAAAAACTGTATAGTAACCAAATTTAATTCAAGAAAAATTGTTTAGACAGTTTATAGCTTTAAGCTCAAGGTAAACCCCTGTCAAAATTAACAATTATGTACTGAGATTCATCAAAGATGGAGTTATATCTCCATTGTAAATCACGCCTACCTTTTCGATACACAAAAACAGGCTTACAGCCTGTACAATAGTAGTATATATATATATACATACTTACACAGTAAATAAACAAAGACCCAAAACCCACAGTTTTGGCTTCAACCAAAATCCCTTAATAAACCAAGAGTCGAAACTCTTGACAGCGTTCAATTTCTCTAACTAAACCAAAGTAACCGCGAGGGTTACACACCTCGACGTCAAAGCCATGACTATCCTAAAGGACCAGTAAGGAGGAGAACACCATGAAGAAAACCAGGCTTACCGGGAGGAGCCAGTTGTTAAAGTTTCGCATCTTTCTTGCCAAGAAGAGATGTCCAACCCTGAAACAAAGAACAAACGTGATATTAAAACCTGGATAATTTAATGATGGTCAAGCAATTTTACAGTGAAAAGAAAACTGTTTGAAAAATACCTGTAACATACCTTATAATTTAATAGAAATACGGCCACTGCAGAACAGCAAGACTATTACCAGCAGGAAGAAGGGTAAATCCTTCATTTATCACTGAAGAGAAGGAGCTCACTGGAGAGAAGGATAACTAATCAAGGTGGAGAATGAATTACAGCAATTGGTAAAGGAAACGGTCGGCACAGTTAGGAGTTAGAGCGAGGAATGCCAAGGAAGGAAACCCTAATAGAAGCGACACTGCCCAAACATTTCACAACAAGCCATACAACACAGTCTCTTCCTCACAATGTGGTAGATGAGCCACGAGGAACTGAACTAGCATAAGAATGGACTAGCAGACAGTGCGAGCAACGCGAGGAACCACGAGGTTTTGCAGAGCGTCCGAAGGCCCAAGGGCAGTGGAGAATGAAGATTGGGGTTTGATTCAAACCATTATAAACAATAGTGCATGGCTGGGAGAAGCCCACATACCCCTTTTAATAATGGACATGCAGTGGGTAGGAACTCTATAGTTCCACGACAAAGATCTTTAATGATTTTGTTCACAACCTAAATCATATCGCGGGAATTCCACAAGGTTATGCTATAGTCAACCACCTGCAATATTTAATCAACAACGTAAACATTAGAGTGGTGTTTAAATAACATTATAATAATTGTTTATCATTTGGTTTAATACATTGATATATGAGGGTTGTATAGTATGGTAACGAGACACGATAAACAAAAGGAAAATTAATAGTTTACCTTTGTGTATCTGGTTTAAAAAGCTATTTTTTTTTCCTATTATCTTTTAGCTAGTTCACAAACGGAGTTTAAAGGGGATAATACTATAATGATTTTAAAATTGTAACAATTCATATGAAGTGATCATTTGAACATGTTGATGGTTTTACTCTTGACCTTATAAAGGCCCCTTGTTGGTAAATTAACAATACTATTAATAGTCATAGGACTTTTGTTTGTGAGAATTAGTCCTTTGTAAATTTTGAATCTCAAGATGATCTAAGATATTATAGTTCATTATATAATAGGTAAGTTGGGTCAGTTAACCTTATTTGTTTTATAGTATAGTCATAAAGATCATAGAGTGGTATTTAAGTGTTATAATAATTGGGATCGATCTATAAGGTTACTTTTGACCTTTTAACCTTGGGATAGAAATAGTATTCCTCAACTTTACAGGTGACTTGCATCAAATAATAAACTTGTGAATTCTTGAATTAAGAAAAATACCGCTTGGTACTTAAAACTCTTTATCATTCTACAATTGCAGTTGCAATACCAATTATGGTATGATGCAGTAATTGGAACAATTAAAATAAAATTGAATCTTTGACGTTTACTCTGCCATTTTACTGTGCTAGTAAAGAAATAATTACCATAGTTGGTAATTTACATTCAAAGGTAGACCAAATAGTTTAGAACTCCATAAGATTATTACCCTGCTTTTACAAAGAAAAAAAAAATAGCTGTTATCCATACTAGTAGAGCTCAATTCATTATCAGTAAGACCTTAAAAGAAATCAGATAATGCTTTACCTCTTACGCTTGAGAAATCTGACTAGCATATATACTCCTCTACTGAATTAAAATTGTATGTAGGAAATCTTTATTGAATACTTTAAAGAATCATTAGCAGCACCCGAACATCTTACCTGTATATCTGTAATAGAGGGAAACTTCTGCGTTAGCTCGTAAGCTAAGTAAACCCAGTTTTCCATAACAGACACACCTTATGGTCGCAAAAGAAACAAGTCAGTAAACTGAAAGAAACTATTTTATTTTTCTGCTAACTAACAGATGAATTCAAATTATTAAGCTGATAACATATAGCTAGTTAAGTGATTAGTTAACTGCATTTATGTTAATATTATGTAAATTTAAAAATTTTAAATTTTTCGAAAAATTTGGGGTTTTGACATATGACCCCTGGTTATAACTAAGTAGCACCAGAGATATTTCCAGTATTGTATTCGTATCTGGGGGCTCTTTTGAGAGTTTCAGGCTGTGATACCCTACCCATAGGGTCAATCCCACCTATGACTATTTTCCTAAGCATTGATTATATTGAGGTAGCCTTAGTTTCCTTACCTAGGTTATCGAGGGGGTACTTCGCAGAGGTTATTCTGTAGGTTTCCTGGCCAATTAGGGGTTAGACAGCACAATTGCTATATGCGTTGAAGCTAAGGGCCATTATAATTGGTTACAAACCTCCACTTGTTGTGTATGGGAGTCTCAATGCTCTCCTAGAAGAGACATACCTGCTTCATTCCGGAACTCACATATCCTACCCTTGTTTTCTTGTGATTCGGCTTTACATTTTATAGGTGTATGCTTTGTGCACGCTAGTTTTCCTAGGGTTTGCATAATTAGATCGAGTCTTTTCATTTTTTGAGTCATTGTGGATTCTGGCACGGTGCTTATCCGTTCTCGTCGTTTAGCAGGACTTTCACCTTCCACGTCTCCTCCTCCTTTGGGAGAGAGAAATAGACAGTCCAGGTAGACTACTTCTCACTTTGATTCACACACTATGGGAGATCATGAGGATGAGATTCTGGAGATGTCCTCTACACCTCATGAGGTTGGGGATCAAGATTCTACTCCCGTATATGATACTTCACCATAAATACCTTCACATTCTGGTTATGATCCCTCATTCATAGGTCACCGGTATTGGTTAATAGGTGACGAGACTCATTATGAACCCACAAGCACTAGTCATGTTCGTTATGGCATGTCTGATATCACTGCACCTGATCTAGCAAATCATGTCGAGTCAGAAGTTGAACCTATCACTACACATGGGGGAACTCCTATTCCTTTCCATATGGAGAGATTTTGGAGCACTAGTCACATTACACCTTCCATCCTAGCGGTGGAAGCAACCTCACATGTCCATCCTAGACCTAGAGTTAGTAATCATATGCAGATACCAGAACCAATACGAGTGACCATTGGGGACACCACTTACATTCCTTCACATTTTCCTTCGTCCTCGAACCCTACTCCTTCGAATGCATTTTTGAAAACCCTTCTTCCCCCTCATTCATGTGGTCCTTTGGGCTGAAATATCACTACTACCCATGTTCGTACTGCGACTGCTCACACGGTAGTATCTCATATTCAAGTACCTCCTGTTGTGTCAGGAGGTCATATCCCTATTTCTGGATTGTCTAATGGTCCATCTCAAGGAGTTCCCCATATCCCTAACCATGGACATCCCATGTGACACCTTATGGAGCTTCTCATGGACAGTCTTATGGATCACAGTATAGACAGAACTATCAACCCTATGGGTATGGGTATCAACAAACTGCTTACTCTTCCAATTATGGCTTTGTAGCACCACATAGCCAATGTACACCACATCATCATGCTTCCATGCAGCCCTATACAGGTCAAATGGGAGGAGGTTATTATGGCCAAGGCCATGGTATTTATAGCAATCAGCCTTACATGAACCAAAACTATCAAGGAGCGTGGCATAGACCGGATCAACCTAGGCTCCCATTCCTTGCAACATTGAACTTACCTAACTTATCGAGACTAATGAACGATTCGATATCTCATGACCCGGCCTGGCCAGCCGTCCCTGACAAACTTCCTTCGGACATTCCAAAGTTCGAAGGTAAATATGCAGAAGATCCTAGTGAGCATGTCACTACTTTTCACCTTTGGTGATCTTCCAATTCCTTAAATGACAATTCAATCTATTTGAAGCTATTTCAATGCACCCTCACCGAGCCTATAGAGAAATGGTATATAGAGTTGCCAAGGGGGACATTCATTTATTTGATGACTTTTCCATGACTTTCCTCAATCACTTTCAGCTACCCGTGCGGTACGACATTGGTACTGAACTCTTGTCAACATTTCGACAAGATAAAGCCACACATATCTTAGATCATATTCAAGAGTGGTGTAGACAAAAGTGGTTGATTAAAGCCTTTATACCACCAGAATTTCTCCTTGAGTGGTTCCTCAAGTTGTTGTTACCTTACATCATGAAGGATGTTTCTACATCTGAAGTCCAAAACGAGGAACAAGAAATATTTAGGGCACAAGAGTTGGATTTGATCTACTCTCAATCTAGACTTTTGTATGAGATTATACCTAATGCTTCATAATCTAGTTTTGATCCCAAGATCAAGCCTGGGCCACATGCTGATGGCATTGTGGGTTGTACAAGTACCAAACCTGTGGATTTGGTTGTGAAAAAAGTGAGCCAATTGTAAATTAATCAATCTACATCGGGACAAGCCACAGATTCGTCTCAACCTACCCAAATGGTGAGTGTACTTTCTGTGCAATCGTCGGACCAGAAGGGAAACTTGCAACCTGGAGGGAATAAGAAAAAATGGAAAAATAATCATAAGGGTGGGAATAAGAATGAAAATGATAATTATAATGACAAGAACGCTCGTAATGTTGGGGGGGACAAGCAGACTAAATGTAAGGTAAAGTTTGCTTGCAAGTTATGTAAGGAGGACCACTTTACTCACTTGTGCCATCATATGGAAGATGCCTCAAGGTTCATAGCACAAGGCCCAGCCGTGCTAACTAATCCTTTACCCAACAATCAAAATATGAAATTGAGGACCATTGATCCTCATTATGCATTAGGTGGAGATCAAAATCCATCGGAGGCCAATACTAGTCATGGTTGCATCAACATGGTGCATGCTACTAAGGTTGTGACTCATGCGAAGGATTATGGTTCGTCACAACTGGACCTTGGAAAGGAACCCGCTCCACCTAAGAGCCCTTTTCATATCAAAAAACCTACAAATAAACCTGAAGTTGCACCTCCTATTCGTAAGGGAGTCCTAAAGCATTCAGGGCACAATCCTAATGCCCGAGCCACCCAGAACTATTCCATTGTCAAGGATTTGGGCCAAACTCCTTGTGCGATGTCCACGCTTGAAGTACTTTAGACTTGTCCTCCGCAGAGGAGATATTTTCTTTCTGCTCTTAGGGTTAATGATGATAACTCTTCTTCCATTATCAAATTTGAAACCATGGGAATACAACCTTGCTTTCCTTACTACGTGTCTCTTTTGATTCATGTAGAGTGTCTTAATATGACCATCAAACACACTGATATTGATGAAGGCATTGCTGCTTCCGTGATGTCTTTTTCATGTTGGAAGGGTTTGGGTTCTCCTGAGTTGTCTCAATGCGCTACTATGTTGAATTCTTTTGATGGTAGATCATTTTGGCCGCACAGGATTCTTCCTTCTCTTAAGGTCAAGTTGGGAGGGAAGACTGTCATGATCGAGGTCAAGGTGGTTGATGCGCCCCTTGACTACAATCTTTTCCTAGGTCTGAATTGGATGTATAGTATGCAATTCGTAGCCTCTTCTCTCTTTCAAGTGGTATGCTTTCCATTTGATGGGAATATCATTATGATTGATCAAACATCATTCCATAATCTGAGTGTTAATGCATCATCGGGAACTTCTATCCTGATTATGGATCATTCTCAAACGGAAACTGGGAGTGTGGGTGTGGGTATGTATCTGTCTCTTATGAGAACTTTTAGCTTTCCTACGCCCGTTCTTATGATCAGATCTATTTTGGGTGGGGATTCATCCTCATTGAAGTTGGTGTCTTTTTGCACTACCCATATGGAAGATCCTTGGATTCTTCCTTCACCGAGTCCTTCGATTGGACCTATCGGAATGGATGTGTTGTTTCCTACAAATATGGTAGCATATCAAGAAAATATTAATCAAGTTATAGAACCTAGTCCTTCCTCTTTGCAGATGGAGGAGGAGGACCCGTATGTGCTGCCTACATGGGCAGTTGAGTCCTCTCATGCACATGATTGCCTCGATGATGTTTTTCCATCAGATGAAGCCATTATTGAGGCCATGTCTAGGGTTGAGCCACCTTGGGAAGAGTTACATCATCAAGCATATTTTATTCCTGAATTCAACCGCATGGATCATGATGACTTTAGGGAGATTCTTAGCGAGAATATTGGTATTCCCATGGTTCCATTGAGCTCTCCTGGTTAGATGGCCGATGGGAACATGGAAAATTTATCACCTACTATTCCTATCAATATTTCTCGTGATCCTAGAAAAGTTGAGAACATCTATATTGGAGCAGTTTGTTCCCCTGATGAGATCAAGGAGTATACCGAGATATTTAAAGAGTTTCTTGACATCTTTGCTTGTTCATATGAGGAAATGCTAGGTATTGACCCTCGTATTGTCAAACATGATATTAAGACCTATCCAAATGTGAGTCTGATTCGACAATTTTTGCATGCGGTGAATCCTAGAAAATCACCCGTCATTAAGGCTAAGATAGAGAAACTATTAAAAGCCAGTTTTATCTATCCCGTTCCCCTGACGAAGTGGGTTTCAAATCTCATTCCGGTTGATAAGAAGCAAGAAGTGATCTGTATATGCACTAATTTTCATGATTTAAATTGTGCTTGTTGTAAGATAATTTTCCCACACCATTTATTGATCATATTTTGGATGAGTGTACAGGAAGTGAGGTATTCTCCTTCATGGATGGTTTTTCCGGATATAATCAGATTCAGATCAAACCCAAGGATCAACATAAGACTACATTTATTTGTCCTTGGGGTACTTTTGCATATAGGAAGATGCCTTTTGGCCTTAAAAACACCGGAGCTACATTTCAGTGGGCTATGACCTTAATTTTTCATGATCTCAAAATGATTATTGAAGTGTATTTGGATGACCTTGCTACTAATTCTCGTTTGAGAGTGCGTCATCCATACCATTTGGGATTAGTATTCGAAAGATGATGCCATTACCAAGTTCGGTTAAATCCTCATAAGTGCATATTTTGCATGACTGTTGGTCGCTTGCTAGGGTTCATCATATCCAAGGAGGGTATAAGAGTTGATCCCTTAAAGGTTGATTCAATACTTCAATTGTATCCCTCACATAATATTAGACACCTTCAGTGTTTGCAAGGCATGGAAAATTTATTGCAGAGATTCGTAGTTAATTTTTCCAACTTGACTAAAGGCTTTATGCATCTTTTAAAGAAGGACACTTCTTTTTGTTGGGATGACCAAGCCCAGGAGTCCTTTGATGCTCTCAAGCAAGCCTTAGCATTGGCCCCCGTGCTTAGTCCACCTGAATATAGCAGTGATTTCTTAATTTATGTGGCTATGTCTACGGAGACGGTTGGTATGGTTTTGGTTCAGGAGGATAAGGAGCTCCATGAGCATGTCATTTGTTATTTGATCTGAAACCTTATTGATGGGGAAATCCATTATTCCCATGTGGAGAAGCTTGCCTTGGCCACTATTCATGCGGTTCAGAGATTGAGACATTACATTCTCCTTCACCAAACCTTGGTTGTAGCTCATATCAATTTGTTTCAGTTCATCCTCACTAGAAGGATGATTGGGGGGAAATACAATAAATGGATTTTTATTTTGCAAGAGTTCGATCTCAAATTTGTTTCGGCAAAATCGAAGAAATCGTTGATCTTTACGAAGATAATATTTGATTTTCCAAGTTTGGAGGAGGAAGAGGTTTATGAGGTTACATTTTTCGATGAGCATATTTTCCTTATCTAAAATTTGGACCTGTGGTATAGGGATATCATTGTATATTTTCAAACATTGAAGGTCCCTACTCACCTTTCATGGGATGAGCGACGATGATTATGTCATGTAGCTAAGAACTACCTTATAGTGGATAACACTTTGTACCATCGTGGGGTAGATTATATTTTGCATCGTTGTTTAACCCATGATGAGGCTAAGGTTGTGCTCAATGATTGCCACAGAGGGGTGTGTGGTGGTCATTTATTTGGGATTTTTATAGCACAAAAAATCTTGAGAGAAGGATATTTTTGGATGTCGATCTTCGAAGATTACGTTAATGCGGTAAAGAATTGTCACCCTTGCCAGGTGTTTGCATGCAATATGCGTTCGCATCTAGCCCCATTAGATCCTATTGTCACCACCGATCCCTTCACGAAGTGGGGACTTGACTTTATGGATTGCAACCCAGCTTCAACTAGGGGGCATCACCACATTATAGTGGTTATAAATTATTTCACGAAATGGGCAGAAGCTATGCCCATGGTTAAATCCAACAGTGAGACAACCGCGCATTTTGTTTTCAACCAAATTATTAATCGATTTAGCATTCCGAAAGAGCTTGTCACTGACCATGGTAGGCACTTTCGAATTAAAATGATGGAAGAGTTGGCTTCAAAGTTAGGGTATAAGCAGGAGCACTCCTCTTCTTATTACCCTCAGGCGAATGGACAAGTTGAAGCAGTGAATAAATCACTTAATTCCATTCTCCAATGAACCATTGCATAAAGCAAGATGAATTGGCATATCATGGTATATCCTACTTTGTGGACCTATAGAACCGCGGTTAATAATACCACTAGTTTCTCTCCATATTAGCTTGTAAATGGGGTGGAGTCTATCTTGTTGTTTGAATGCGAAATCCCTTCTCTGAAGCTATCTATAGAGCTTTTACTAGACACTTCCACATTGGAAAAACGTTTGGTCCACTTAGAGCAGCTTGATGAGCAGCGTCGAGATGCCTTAGTGCCTCTAGAAGTAAATAAGTGTCACGTCAAGGTCCAATATGATAAGTCTGTCCATCCGAGGAAGTTTAGTGAAGGTGATTTGGTCCTTTTGTGGGATCAAGCCAAAGAACCATTGGGGGTAGGGAATTTTAATCCCATGTGGCATGGTCCTTATGTAGTCAAACCTGTATTAGAGAAGGGCAGCTATGAGCTAGTGGATTATGAAGGGATAGCCTTAGCGAAGCCTAGAAATGGGATCTATCTTAAAAAATACTATGAATGATCTTCAACCAGGGCTGAATGTTGTATATTATTGTATAGTTTTTGAATTGCATAGTTAGGTTTTCTTATGGTGATCGGGTTTGTTGATTAGCTTTCGTTTCTTATGGTAGATGTCGATGGAGTCTTCCATTTACATAGGATTTACTGATGGTGCTATCCATCACACTCAAAACTCAGCTTCGGCTGCTTGGTTGATTTATACTCCTACGGGTCAAGTATTGTCTTCAGGAGGCATATGTTTACGACCTTATTCAAACAATGTTGCTAAATATAGTGTCGTTATTGAGTTATTGCGGGATGCCATTTCACATGGTGTTCTCTCTCTTGAGGTACGTCTTGATTCGTAGTTAGTGGTTTCACAGCTTAATGGCTCATATCATATTAGGGATCCGATTTTATTATGAAGATTCTTACGGCTGAGATTGCTAGAATGGTAATTTGAGAATATAACATACATTCATGCTTTAATAATTTTTAATCAAGTTGCTGATTTGTATGCTAACTATGTGTTAGATTGGCATTTGCCTCATAGACCATAAGCATATCACAAACATACATTTTTGCACACATGTAAATAAATAAAATCGATCATCATAAAAAAAAATCATTAACATCCAAAAAGTGACATGATAATACATAAGTGTCATAATACAAAATTGGGGCTTCCGAGCGACCAAAATATAATACATGGTCATGAAAAAAGGAATGCTCTCAGGTCTCTAAGCTTGAGGAGGAGGAGGGGGGTTCTAATCATGGTAGCACACTACGGCTCTAGCTAGCCATCGAAATAATCGAACCCATGCCAATGGTACACCAACCACCTAGCACTGCATGGCCTCAGGAAAGTCCTCGACTTGCACCATGGGTACCCTATGCGTCAAGCATATGAAGTTTGTGTGAATGATTTGGAGCGTCTGCTCTACATCTGCACCCATGATATCCTCTCCTCTTCCCCTCCGTCTATGATGAGGGAAACCATCCAGTCACTGTGGTACAACATCTGCATACACATGATAGATTGTCACTATGTGTCGTCACACCAAAACATGTCTTTTGAGTCAATATATCAAAAAACACAAAAAAATTTAATAATTCAAAAAACTTAGAAAGTGGGTTTGGGATTCGTTACCTATGTCACCATATGCTGCTCCTGGTGGTAGGGGCATGTTTGGATCTCCACGGAAGTCTATCCCTACACAGGGGTAGTCATCGATGGCAATGATCTGCCTCCACCGCCATGGAAAGAAGTCTGTTGGGTAGGGGTTAGCCACCCTACCTCTGCCTCGTTTGCGCATAACATTTTCCCAACGTCGTTGGGCCAGATCTCAAACTCCATGTAGAGGAATGTCCACTCTAGGGCTTAGCCTTGGTACACGCTCAAAGAAGAACATGCTCAATATGCTGCCAAAACCGAAGTTCCACACCCTACCCATTTTGCAGTCACTAAGCTATTGTTTCATGTTGCTCAATTGCACATTGCTCCAGTCATACACTATGGGTCTCATACACTCCACTGCATAGAAAATCAATGGCCGCGAGGCCTGGTGGAGTGAAGCTAATCCGGCTATCTTGCCTAATGCCAACAATATGGCCTTTAGTCCCAGAACCTAGGTAGAGTTTGTCGGGATTTGACTCCCAACATTTTCTTTGTCCAGAAAGAAGTACACCGCAATGTACTCATCAATAGTCAATCCATTTCCTGGCTCGGAAGATCGAAGATTTACCAACTCTCCTCATCGAGATAAACCAGTGATAAATTATATGTCCTTAACTTCTATGCTGAGCGACATCTAGTTAATGTGAAAACTCTTAGATTCTGGATCCCATTAATCCACTAGAATCTATAGGAGTCTTGGTTTGGCCCTTAGGCTTCCAAGACACCAAAACTTATACAAACCACAAGCACATAAAGCTTGTTGGGCCATTAAATCACCTTGCACGGCCTCTTCCACGTCACCATGTTCTCTCTCCCTCCACTCTAACACCATCCTACAGAAAAAACAAGAATTTTGATTACCATTTGCCCTTGGAAACCTCATTTGCGACCTCATACATGACTATTTGCAAAACAACTACGTATGTACGTGGGTTTGGGTATTTTTCTGCGTATGGCGAGCCTTATACGCGGAAAAAACCTCGATACCCGCATGGGTCGAAACGCAAAATTTAGGATGTCCTAAAAAATTAAATGGACCATGAAAACTTTAAAAATTTGCATGAAATAGGAAGAGGAGGACATGAGGAGTTACCTGGATCAAACGGTGTCGAATTTCGCTAGATGATACTCCTAGAATTCACGTTGGAAGTTTTGTGCTCAAATGGGTAAAATTTTCAAATGATTTGGAATTTTTAAGTTTTTCACTATTTATAGAAATTTTTTAAATTTTTTTACCCACTTTCTATAGTTTTGACCGTTTCTGACCATTTTGAACCATTTTGATCTAGTTTGATGATGTAGGAGTCCATTTTGAGCGCGGTTTGACCATGGTTTTGATCCGTTCATGCCGATTTCAGGTATTATGTCTAAACCAACATATAGGTTAGGTTTCACATCCATTTGCACTTTGCATGACCTTATTACCATTTCTTTATAACCTTAGGTACGAACCCTTTTTATCTTGTCACATAATCTTCTTGTTGCTTTTAGAAGTGACATGATGTGAATGGTAAGGCTTGACCATACATGGGTACCCTAGTTAGCTCCTATTTTGCATTTGGTTCCCATGCCGACATTTTTCCTTTAGGGTGTGGGAGTCCTTTGTATAGTACTGCCATGACTTTGCACAAGAGCTTCATACTCCTCTTGATCTTTTTGCTGGCCTTTTCCGTAGGACTCCCTTATGTCAAGTTGTAATTGCATTATCATGAGTTTTGCTTGCCTTATTGAGCCTTAGGCCGGCTTCCATGACTTTGATTATCAGCCATATAGCCCGAGCTTGTCTCATGTACAGCCAAGCAGAGCCATTTTATATATCTTTCGCAGCTTGATTCCCCATTTTTTATTGAGAGGGGACTTTCCCCCGAGCAGGGATAATTAGGGCGAATTTTAGCCTAGTGGGCTATTTTTCCATGTTTTTCTCTCAAAAAACATTCGCCATTTTGCATTTTTTGAGGCCCTGTTTTGCCCAATTTTGATGGGGTAAATTTTTTTTCACCCTAAAAATCACCAAATTATTATATAAACGATATAAAATGCTTGGAAATTTAAATATATTTTGAAAAATATCGCCAATCATTTTATAGTTGGCATTTTAAGAATTGGTAATATTCGCCAACATTTATACACTTTTAAATAAGTATGGTTCCTTAAAATCATCCCTGCCCCCGAGTGTCGCTATCCTACACATGTTTCCTTGCATTGAGCATAGGTATGTTCCACTACTTGGAACTAGTTTGTTTTCCCCTTAACACTCGTCTCCTCCTAGATTTGTAACTAAAAAGCACTTTTATTCTTTTTCAAGCTTTTCAAAATATTTGAAAAAGTTTAAAAAAATCAAAAAACCAAAAAGCCGGATAGGAAAAGATGTTATCTTTGGCAGCAGTCAAGTCGTGTCACCTTCGAACAAAGCACTGTATATCACATCCATTGGTTGGGTTAATAGTTTGACTTTAGGAGTTGTACTCATTTCTCTAAGTTTGTCTCCACCAACTGGTTAACCTTCCAATCCCTATGGAGCCTCTATCAATGCCTCCTGTGTTGTAGAGATGTCCCAGTTTTGTATATTGAGTCTATGCTTCCTACATTCAATCACCATTCACTTGTATGCTCTTGTTCGAAGGAAGTTGAAGGCTAAGTCGTCCATTCCTCAGTTTTCTTGACTTTGCATGTCGGCCATTCCCGTACTAGTACTGGTTTGAGCAAATTATGATTGAGTCCTTCCACATTATACAGCTTTGCTGAGTACCTCATGTTAGATGATGGGGGATGCCTTAATGCCCTCCTTCTAGCGGATTTCATCCCATCGACTTTAGATCATTTATTCTGGGATAGGATTCTAGAATCATTTGAGAGCTTTGAGACTTATAGTCATCTGTGGTAGGTTCTCTCACCATCGACATTTTTGGGAATACATCAATGTCCCCTGATCGATGGATTCTTTCAAGTTTTTGACCTCAACACATTTATTCACACTTTTTAGATTGTACTCTAGTACCTTGATTCCCATTTTCATTATCAGTGGGTGATCTCACGTCTATTAACGGTATACATCAATGACTGGTAATTAGACGATGGACTACTATGTTCGACCTCGACACCTCTATTCACATAGTAGGACATGTGCTTGTAGTGATTTGTGTAGAAGACTTTCTAGATTGGTGGCATTTTTTATATGCTACCTCCTTGATCGTGCCACTGTTCATGAGATTTCAGCTCTCATGACTTGATTCCAGTGTATGTCAGGTATCTTCAGCCATTATGGAGATCTTGATCCATTGTATATCTTCAGATTTCATGGAGATCATGATCCTTTGTATATCTTCATCATGGAGATTCTGATCTATCTATATTGTATGTGGTGATGACCACACATGTCATATTTTGTATCATGCCTATTCATGGCCATTGTACTCTTATTTATCTAGGACTGCTGTATGTACTTGCAGTCATATGCAGAGATATTTGTACTATATTGTTGAATGGCTGGTTCTTCCACATGGTTCTTCATCACTCCACTTTTGGGATGGACTTATAATGTGTTTCGGCCATCGTATCACCCCTCTGATCTTACACATTAGGGGGCATCTGCTGCAGCTGATTTTAACACACATGGTAGAACACACATTTATGGCCTTCCATGTCCCTCTATAGACTCTTTGGACCCCATGGACCATTTTTGTACCTTTGATGTTTCCAAGATCATCCCTAAAAACACCTGTTATTTGCTATACATGACTTTTTAACCCTTTCTTGCCTATACACGCGGATATAACCCTTAAACCCACGTACATCGAGATGTCTGCAAAAGGCCAAATATTTTTGGAGTTTTCCTTGATGTGGATCTAAGTCACTTGTCTCTTCACCTTCCATGTGCCTTGATATCGCTCGGATTTGACCTTCCATTACCCCATTGAAGCACTATATAAGGAACCCTGTAGAAGGGATTTCTCCCTGCTACAAGGGCAGGAATGGCTCCCTTCCATCTATAGGATGAAAGGGTACGATCCTGCATGTGGAAAATGCAAAAAGGAAACTAAACAGAAAAGAAAGAAAATGGTCGTGAGCCCATCTGCAAACAAGGTTAGGGCTTAGCCTTGGCTACCTGCAAACAACTATTAAGCTACAATAAACCTGCAAAACATGTTAGATATCAAACCTGCAAACAAATAATGGTCAGAAAAACAACTAAACTAACAAAGCAAACACATAAACAAAACTAGATTATACCTCTTCTTTGGTGAAATGGGCCACCATGCCCTGGCTGGAAGAAGCACCTCCCTATCTCACTCAGCAATGGAGGAGCTATGGCTCAATTGGGAAGATGAGTGGAAGAGAGGGGGATGTGGGTGGCTTGAGAGGCAAAGAGGTCTCAACGCATCCACGGGCAACATAATAGAATGCAAGAGAGGATTTGTTTGAGAGTGACCCCCCACCCTCTTTTTATAGCTTTCTTTTGGGGTTTTAGGTTTTTAAGCCCTTAGTCTGGGATTTAGCCCCTTCTGCCCTAACTTTAGCTCCTTTTAGCATTTTAGGCTCCTTTGAGGGGTTTTAGCCCCTTTTTGGAGGATTTAGCCCCTAGGAGAGTTATTTAGGCTCCTTTTTGGGGTTTTTAAGCCCTTTTCTTCATTCTTAATCCTTTTTTAGGGTGTGGGAGTCTAATGGGGTGTTACGAGGGTCAATCATGGGTATCCTTGGGTGGCTTAGGCAATGTAGAGATGAGTGAGGGATTTTTCGAGTTAACAGATTACCCCCTGATGTGTGAGGACAGGAGCTCATCGTATGGTCGACGGACATCATAGGATTTGCTACGTAGAGGTGGTGCTTCTGGGGCTGGGGCATGGTGGCCTTTGGTTTTTGTATTAATATGGTTCCCATCAATGGGTGAGATACAAACTAAGTCACATGATTCGGCGAATTTGAACCTTGAGGTTCGAAATTCGCCGAATCTCAAGGAAAAAAAAAATTCGAATCACATTCGGCGAATCTGAAGATCGAACTTCAAGTCGAATTTCAAGATCGAATTTCAAGGCGAATTCGAATTCGAATTTCTTCCGAATTCAAATTTCAAAACGAATTTAATGCCGAATTTGATAAAAAAATCGAAACCCTAGCTAACGTTTTGGGAAGGTAAAGGGTTTTTCTTCTCGCTGTATAACCAGTACTTGCAGGTTTATTTGTTTTCTCTGATTGTCTGTGAATGTTTTTAATGGCGGGTCCTTACAACGAGGACGCAGCAACGAAGTCCATCTACAATGTCTCCTGCGAACGATACAATGGATTCGGTTGCCAGATCGACGAGGAGACCTCGAATAAACTCGTCACCGGGGAGACTTGCATTAACGAGGTAAATAACAATCAGTTAACAGAAGTTCTAATTCATGCTCTACAGCCAACCAATGAACGAACAACCAAAGGACCGCTGCTCAGGAAGAGATAACATAAAATTTAAATTATGTTATTGAACCTCTATAAATGCTCACGGAATCTAGATAGCAAATAAGAGAGGGTTATTTCCTGACTGGTTTAATAATATAATCCCTCTCGAACCCAGGATAAAAACTCGTTGACTGCATTAGTATACAGTATAGCACGATTTGGTTTGTGAATTTAGTAGAGCACGAGTTGGTTTGTGAATTTAGTTACTTACAATTTTAATTGTTTGGATTTCAGGTTCATAATTGAGTTGGTTTGTGAATTTAGTTACTTCCCATTTTAATTGTTTGGATTTCATGTTTATAATATTTTTTTTCATTTTGTTATTTAAGCATTACTTGTTTGTATTTCAAAATAATAAAATAAATCTTAGTTTTGTTCTTTACGCATTACTTGTATTTCAAGCTAATT
>LPNX010179420.1:227730-256850 GCA_001517045.1 Pseudotsuga menziesii | reverse complement strand
CAAACGAATTTCATCTCAAAATTCGAATTCGAACCGAATCAAATGGTTCTCGAACTCGAATTCGAATTCGAACCATGTGACTTAGGATACAAATAATGTGTGACATGTATATGGATGAGGCAGGCATCCCCATGCTCATGACAATGTCAGAAGAATAATTTGATCTATGCTCTAAAATACAAGATCTGATCATATACAGTTGATGGTACATAGTGGTTGCCTCAATGTAAGGCTGAATACAATACCGATCTGAAGAATTGGTACATTGAAACCATTACATTCTCATGGAATTATATATCTTCATGACTGACGGTCTGCTGGATATGGAATGGTACATAGATGTATGGACTCGCTGATTGAGAGTCAGAGTCTTTGTGGTACAAATATGTTGCATCAATCATAAATCTATCTAGAAGCACTAATGGGGCTTCTGAACACTGTCTCCAACGCAACCCAAAAATCACAAGGGACATAACTTGTTTAGGTCCCTCGACTAGACTCATCAATGTGCTAGATTCAAGTGACATTCGGGGTCTTCAAATAAATATTGCATGGACCAAACCCTGTACGAATCTCAATGGTGCGATGATGTAGTTGAAGTTGAGCACGTGAGAAACAACCATCCCGAGAGGCACTAAGGACTCCTCTCAAGTGGTCCAAGGAACTCATCAATGATGTTAATGAAACCAAGGTACAGGGACCTTTGGGTCTATCCTCTAGAATATGTGTGTTATCGTCGATAGAGGGAGACCTACCCCTAGTCAAGGAAATGATGTTTCCTTGACCAGAAGCACGAGGGAAATAACCGAAAGGTGTGAGACAATCTGTAGACTGACCCATTGAATGGTGGGGGGGGAGGAAAGATTTGAATAGGGGAAGGGGGAGTGTGGTAGACTCATACTTCCTTTGTTCAGAATATGACGGCAAGGAGGACCAGGCAACAAATGAAACTGACTCATGGGAACGGGATCATAGCTGTCACTGCAGATGGGAAATACTTGGGAGAGGTGGACACTTTTGATATTAATGGGATCCAAGGAAGACACATTGCAGAGTACTCTGAACAAAGGCGACCCAATGTGGGAATGCTACCAAACTATTTTCTGTGGGGTGGTGTCTAGGGACACCGTTATGGTACAATCTCATGGATTTTTGGCGAGCCCGAGAAAGTAAATGCTTGATGGTTATTTCAATTTTAGAGAGTCTGAAAGCATGAAGAAGACTCCAGTGGGGGATCTTTTTGTTGGTAGTCTCCTGTGCCTGAAAAAGGATAAAAGCATACATAGGAGATCTCGCCCATCCTGTAGAGGATAAGAGACTTCTTTACCGTTGGTAGTCCAATCAGGCTGGAAAAGGTTAAACCTATACCGATTGGATGGTCATTCAGGTACTTTTATGAGCATGAACGAGACCAAGTTTGCTTGACAATCTTTTCTTAATGAGAAGGCTGGAAAAGAGCTTAACGACAACCCATGGTGAGATTTTTTGTAAAGTGCGGCCCCTCTGCCCAAGAAAGCGTAAAAGTATGTAGAGGGGAACGATCTTGGCTTCAATACGCCAAGGTGGTCCTTTTCATTTAAAGGTATACATGGTCCGCAAAAGGAGGTAAACAAGATGATGTAGACGCCCTTTCCTATCCTTTAACAAGCGGGAAAGGAAGCAGCTGCGCTTGGCTATCTTTTCATTTAATGGTCTAAATGGTCCACAAAATGAGGTAAATGAGACAATGTAGACGCCATTTCCTATACTTTAACAAGTGAGAAAGGAAGCAGCTGTGCTCGGCTATCTTTTCATTGTTTTTAGGAGTCAGAAAAGACCTTAAACCAAACTCCAATATGGTCAACTGATTATGGTGGTATAGGTGGTGCCCCATGTCGGGATAGTGGATAGTGGTCCAAAGGTCATCCACATAGTATGGATGGAACAGAAGGTTCTCAAACATATCAATACGTGCGCAGGATAGATTGCGGTAGAGGCTCACGAGTCGATGCAGCAAAGGCACGCAAATCGAGGTGGCTCTCAAATAGAGGTCAAGAGAGCTATGTGTGAGTTGCAATGGATGGAATTGACTACATGTGATGTGAGTGCAAGTTCAGGGGCACTTATATGCCAAATACATGCAAGAAAAATTAATCGTTTTGTGGACAATGGTCCAGAAATCCATGTAAGGTGCGGTGGATGAAGTAGACAACTATGTGTTAAAATACAAAATAAGAAGAAAAATGGTGACCCTTAACAAGAAGTGGCCCTAGAACCCGCATGAGTAGCGGTAGGAAAGAGTGATACAAGTACAGGTCCACAGACACTTGCAACACCATGCTATGGCTCGTAAATCAAGGCAATTTGTGGGAAATGGTCCTAAAATTTATTTGTTAAACATGAGATGATGGTCTCATATAGAGATAGAGGGTGGAATTTTGAAACCAGTGGCATGAAAGGCGTCTCAAATGGACTCTGTATGGTGATGTTATGTTGGTCAAAAGAAATTAGGTCAAATGGGGCCCATATAAGGGTGGGGTCCACTTGGTGAGGTGTCATTATCACTGTTCATTGTGGAGTTGGAGTGGTGGGCCCTAAATCTTCATTTGTTGATTTTTCCTATTTCAACCGACGGTTTCGAGTTTTGTGACTTGCAGGTAAGAGCTCTCACTGAATCTCTTCTTTTTGGTGGTTTACATTCTGCATTTGGTTACCCATGGGTCCTCCATGAGTAGTTTGGGGTTTCATGGAGCCAAGTCACACCTTCTGAAGGAAAAGGAGCGACCTAGTCGCATCTGTGGGGAATTTTTGAGTGACCTGGTCACTCATTTTGACCAAACCGGTGCAACTTGGTCTCTAGGGAGTGTTTTTTGACGAGAGCAGTGGCTGACATCTAAGTTTTTGCTTGTGCAGGATGGCTGAGATCAAGTGGCGAGAGAGAGAGACTGCAAAGAGCTATGGGAGGCATCATTACGAGACAAGAATGTGAGAGATACACTATCCCATTGCGAATTGCTTAAGTTCATGAGGATACCCCTCATGAACAGCTTGAGTTTGCTGCTGCAAACACTAGTGAGTTTCTGGGATGTTGATGAGGAGGCATTCCTCTTTCAGGGCTAGCAGATTGAGATCACGCTAGCAGGTGTATACTTTCTGACTAGGCTCCCTATGTTGGGAGTTATGGGTGACTTGGAACCGGTGCTATCTCAAGGGGACACATTAGAGGAGCTGTGTGACAGACACTATTACACTATGACATATGTGCGTGGCTCCTATTGGGACGCAGAAATGTCCCTTTTTCATCCACTTTATCTTCGGCTATTCAGCATATTTCATCGTCCGATTAACCTTTAATCATACCATTTCCATACATATATGTGGGTTTCACCTTATTATTTCCACTTTATTTATTTTTAGTATTATAAGTGAATTTATGATTAAATATTAGAAAATTAACATGCTTTTCACTAATATCTCAAAGTATGGATGAGCTTTGTAATGTGTAGGAATATGTGAAGGATTAATTCAAAGAAAAGAATTCACATATATCTCCTCCATCATTTCAAGGAGATAGTTATGCAAAGAATACTCTAAGAAGAAGATCATGGAGATTTGGTTGAGAGACATGTGGAGAATTTGTAAAAGATATGTGGAGGATTTGAAGGGATCATATCTTGTAATAATAGGAAAGTAGTTGAGTGGTTGAGTGAATATTGGATCTCTCATTATGAGATGGTTATTTCCTTCATGTATAAAAGAGAGTGCTCTCTCTTCATTTTATAATTATTATAAAAGGGGATATTATCTTAGAATATTTTAGATCTTATATTATCTTAGAGAATAGTAGATTGTAGAAGTTAGTCTTGACTTTGTAATATGGAGAAGGGAATTCTTAGCTTTTGTTCATAATCTTGGTTTGATGCTTTCATGATTTATGATTGATTCTTGTGATGTAATTTAAGATTGTTTTATGGTTAATGTGAGCTCACATGTATTGTCTTGTTGCTCTTCATATGTTGTCTTTCTTTTATGCAATTTACTTTCAACCATGTGTTTCATCTTCCAGCATTAGATTAGCGATTGCTTGTTTCAGTTTAAAGGAGGTTAGATTAGATTAGTCTTAGTTTCATGGGGGGTTAGATTAGCTTAATTTCACTTCAGTCTTGCATATACTTTGCAGGTGCTTCGTAATCCTATGAACCTCGGATTGACAAATTAAATGGCTGGGAAAATACTACAATGAAATTAAAACGACATTAATTCAGCCCAACATTTTGGCGCCGTTGTCAGGGAATCACAATGGATTGAAGTGTAGATTTCAATTTCTGTAAGTGTGGTAGTGTAGATTTCAATTCCTGCAAGTGTGGTAGTGTAGATTTCAATTCCTGCAAGTGTGGTAGCATAGATTTCGATTCCTGCAAGTGTGGTAGCATAGATTTCAATTCTTGCAAGTGTTGTAGCATAGATTTCAATACATGCAAGTGTGGTAGTGTAAATTTCAATTTTTGCAAAAGTGTTTAATTTCCGCAATTGTGAAGAGCTATTTATTTTTTAGAGTTTTTTTTAAATGGTTTTTTTATTTAAGATTTTCAAATTTTAGATTTTGGGTGCTGTAAGAATCCCTTTTTCAACATGGTTTAACAACGAGTATAAGTCTGGAACTACTCACTCATGCCTTGGCAAAAGCTAGATTTTCCTCTTCCCAGGAAGAGGAGGTCTTGGTAGCAATAAGAGATTTAACTACTCCTCTAGAATCAAACGAGGAATCATCATCTGAAAACTCATGTGCATGTGAAGGCGAACAATTATTTGAACAGGAGATCAATGAAGATGAACAGGAGATCGAGGAGGACCATGAGGAGTTGCAGCATGATCTGAGGAGTGAAAACTATGCCTACGAAAGCCCTATCAAATGATGGTTACAAGTGAGAATGAGTTTAGAACAATTTAGTTTTTCTTTTTATTTAGTTAGACCACAGCCACAACAATTAAATTCATTCATCTTTGTGTATTTCCATTGTTCATTCATGGGATTGAAAGATAATATATTCCTATTACTGTTGTGTGTATGGCTACACTGGCTATTTGATTACACGTAACTTTTTTCTAATTCCCAATTAGCATAGAGTAGGTAGGATTTTATTTCTAGTCTTTGCTTTCACCTAGAATAAGTATGCTCTCCTCCGTGCTTCATGCGATCGCGAGGATCAGAAAGTAAGATGTTTTCTAAAATTTTCAGGAATGAATAATTAATGTTTTGCAACATGCTTAATTGATTTCATATTTATTTTTCAATTCATTATCTCCATTATTTTTCAATTGTTAAATAAAAATAGTCTGCAATTTCATTTTTAAGCTGAACAACTATTGCATTTTTTTTGGCATTTTGGCTTGTTACAATTTGCTAAAACACGATCGGGACAGTCCTATTTTTAGGGACCATAAGGGCTTAGTTTTTAAAACCTGTTTCTATCTAAATTATACCTTTAATTCTAGTTTCCAATCCAATTTGAATTCTTCAATTTAGTTCTAAAATGAAAAAGATATGGTCAAAATACTGACTCGGGGTGGAGTAGATAGCTCAAGAACATAGTTGGGATAGTCACGTTTTGGGAGACCTAATGGATGAATTTTAAAAACAATTTTTTACTGCATACTCTCCTATCAATATAGTTTACAACAAATTTTTAATCATTCGATTTAGATATCGTACAAAGGAGATATGCCCAAAATACTGACTACCTATCCTAAATATGCACTCTAAAAACTCTGCTTTCTCAGTTGTTCATTGGAATATTTGACCAATCAATTATTCCTATATTCAAAACTTTTTTCTATTGGAGACACCTAGATGAATCTATTTTCATCTCTAATTGGAATCACATCAATCCATTTTTAACGAAAATGTTGTACTCAAAACAGTGACAGTTGGTCTAGGCTGAAACTCATAAACAACATTAGGATGCAGGTTGTTATTCAGATTATATGATATACCATACCATAGAATTTTCAAAACCTATTTCTACTGGAACTATCCCTATGAATCCACTTTATTTTTTCTTTGGAATCATTCAAATCGAGCATCAAACAAATAAGTTATTACCAAAACATTGTTAGGTAGTCTACGTCGGACCAACATTTTGGTGTCGTTGGCAAAAGTGCATAATTTGATTTAAGGATATATTGAAAACCGTGATCTGGTTTTTCCTAAAATTTGGACAAGGAATGCATGACATCATGAAGAACAACCATGGCAAGTTTCAGCTCAGTCCAATGCACGGTTTTCAACAAAATGACCATCATCACCTACAACCAATTCACATTTTTCTCGAAATCCATGATGTGAGTTTATCTAATTTTTGGTGTGGAGATACATTATAATGGTAGTTACGTTTTTGAAAAATTTCATCCCAACCCAGTTTGTATTTTGTGAAATATTAGTTTAGGAAGTTCAGCTGCAACACATTTTTATTCATGCTCATCTACAAAAGCGCAGAAATTGAAATGGGCATATCTTTCAATTGGTACGTTGGATTCTCATGATTTTTGGACATGAAGTGTATAATACCAAGATGAAAAATATTATAAATTTTCATCCCAATCCAATGTACGGTTTTTGAGAAAATGGCCATAATCACCTACAGCCAATTTACATTTTTCTCGAAATCCGTGATGTGGGTTTGTCTAATTTTTGGTGTGGAGATGCATTAAAATAGTAGTTACTTGCTTGCAAAATTGTTTTCCTTAAATTAACTTTGAAAATAATCACAGATGAAACCAACACGAGAAATAGGTAATTTTCTTTACAGCTTATGTACTTCTTTCTACATGATATGTTTTCTTTTATGAACTTTTCAAAAATTTTATGCTAGGGTGCATGAGGATATGCAACCAGATTAGTTGGGGAGGGAGAAATATATTCAATACATATTCACTAATAATTTTTCATGTAGGATTTTGTACTAAAGTTGTTTTTTTTCAGGTTTTAGAGACAGTCGCATTTTGCTACTGAAGTGATTTTTCAAAGAAACACAAAATTTTTGAGAAACATTCTTTGAAAGATAGCCTAAAGGAGTTGTTACTCATGATTTTTTCTCATAAACATCATAATGTTGGTTGTTACATAGAAACCATCTATAAACTTGCGTCATGATTGTTTATCCATATTTTTCCTTCAGAGCACCTTCATCATCCATGTCTTGAAGTCCACTTTCCATCACTTTATCTGTCATGACTTCACACATGCCTATCTTTTTGAGTTGCATACATCCCTTTATCTTTTTTCAGTTCATTTTTCCATTCCATTTTGTCTTCTGAATAAAACCAGCTCCCTTTCCATGACTACATAGCCTTGCCATATCCATTGTTTGACTCTGAGATCTTTTCACTGATAGTCCTACCAATCTTTTTATACCAACTCGCATTGACTGATGTGGGATTCCTTAAGGCCCACCTTTCAACAAGTATTTTCCCATCGACCTCAGCACCTTATCTGGGATATAGACTAGAGTTCATTATTGAGTACCTGGAGGCTTGCATGACTTAATGGCAAGTTCTCTTGCTGACAATCATGGGAATTCATCAATATCCCTTGATCGTCAGATCTTGCAAGTGGCTCGACATCAACACATCTATTCGCACTTCGCAAGATGTACTTGGGTACCTTGGCACTCATTGTCATCACTGGTGAGTTGCCTTGCATTGGTTAACAGCATTCATCAATGGCTGGTAATCCAATAATTTCTCTTCATGCTCAACCGCGACACATTTATTCGCATGACTAGAATTGTACCACTGGGTTTTGTAGTGGGTTAAGACTATACATTCTTTTTCATGATTCCATTAGCAGTTGCAAAAACATGACTTCAGATCTATGAGTATACCACAGTTCCACTTTCTTCCTTCCACATTTTCCATTATTTATTAGCAGCAGTTCATATTCCTCCACTTCACATTACAGCAGTTCTAGCAGTTACAGCCGCAACAGCATTTACAGTTACATATTCTCCATGATTCAGCAGCAGCAGTTCTGATTCCTTTACTGCCCATGATCCAGCAGTTACAGCTACTATAGCAGTGACACATTCCATGATCTAGCGGCATCAGCTACATTCCTATTGCATCCTTCATCTACTTTTTAAGTGGGAGTATGTTGTTTTCTAAACTTTAATCATGCAATTCCTTACATTCTAGAAATGAATAATTTGGAAAATTCCCTCACCATGCTCCATTTCTTTCACAGCCCATGCTAGGTTGCATGAGGACATGCAACCACATTAGTTGGGGAGGGGGAACTATATTCAATACATACTCACTAGTATCATTCCATTCTTTTCACCACCATCACCCATTTTTCATCTCATTTACCATTCACAAGCATTTCTTTTTCGACAAATCCTCCATTACACTTGCTTCATACACATTGATATACATATTGGCATGATCCATAAATAAAATGCTTTCTTATGCACAATGATGCTTTCCATACACATTAATAAGCTTATCATTTTCAGTGAGTGTCTGGTTAAATTATTATGCAGCTAGAAAACAAATGACAAAATGAATGTTGTTAACACAAGAACCAACATTCTTTACATTCATGGTTGTCACACAAGAACCAACCATAAGGAAAATGCCAGCTGTTACTCATGCATTTCACATCATGAAATGAATGTTGTGAACACAAGAACCAACATTCTTTGCATTCATGGTTGTCACACAAGAACCAACCATAAGGAAAATTTCAGTTGTTACTCATGCATTTCACATCATGAAATGAATATTGTTAACACAAGAACCAACATTCTTTATATTCATGGTTGTCACACAAGAGCCAACCATAAGGAAATGCCAGTTGTTACTCATGTATTTCACACTTCAGAAATATTCATTGTTAAAAAGACATCATCAATCAAAGCCAAAGTTTAGATTCCAAAAGTTCTTGAGAAGAGCCATACATGGTTGCATGAGGACATGCAACAAGTTCAGTTGGGGAGTATGTTGGGACACAGAAATGTTCCTTTTTCATCCACTTTATCTTCCGCTATTCCGCACATTTCATTGTCCCATTAACTTTTTATCATACTATTTCCATACATATATGTGGGTTTCACCTTATTATTTCCACTTTATTTATTTTTAGTATTATAAGTGAATTTATGATTAAATATTAGAAAATTAACATGTTTTTCACTAATATCTCAAAGTATGGATGAGCTTTGTAATGCGTAGGAATATGTGAAGGATTAATTCAAAGAAAAGAATTCACGTATATCTCCTCCATCATTTCAAGGAGATAATTATGCAAAGAATATTCTAAGGAGAAGATCATGGAGATTTGGTTGAGAGACATGTGGAGAATTTGTGAAAGATATGTGGAGGATTTGAAGGGATCATATCTTGTAATAATAGGAAAGTAGTTGAGTGGTTGAGTGAATACTGGATCTCTCATTATGAGATGGTTATTTATTTCATGTATAAAAGAGAGTGCTCTCTCTTCATTTTATAATTATTATAAAAGGGGATATTATCTTAGAATATTTTAGATCTTAGATTATCTTAGAGAATAGTAGATTGTAGAAGTTAGTCTTGACTTTGTAATATGGAGAAGGGAATTGTTAGAATATAATTCGTTAGGGTTATATATTGTAAATAAATAAATAAATATGAATAGTAGGAAGCCAAAAAGGCTGGACGGAAGGTGAAACACAACCGTCACATGAATGTATAAAAGAATGCATTAGCAAAGGAATAAGAATGAATAGGGAGTTATACCTAACAAGTGGTATCAGAGCGTGGCTATTTTCCTGCCATAACTCCTGGCTGCATTGCATGCCTGCCATTCTCCCTGTGTTATCAGAGCACTGCCATTCTGCTTGCCAGTCCATTGTCATTTTGTCTTCCAGTCGCTGGCAGTTGCATCCATTGTGTGCGTTTCTCCTCTAGTCTCTGCGTGCATGCATTATTGGTATAGAACAATACCTAACCCTATTTTTTTAGAACTGTTCTTTGGTCTCCTCCATTTCTCTGTTCAATCCCAGCGTTTTGAATATTATTCTGCGTGAACATGAGCGTGTTGTATGATTCTACGTGAAGGGTGTGCCTGCTGTGGCTCCCTTGCTATACTGAAACCCTAATCTTCACTTCAACTATGTGAAGCGTGAAACATTTTCTGTATTGTAAACCATATGTTGACAGTCTCCCTAGCTGTATTTGAAGGGTAATTGCTATGGATTCCTTGTGAGATGCTGCGATTTCTGAAAACAACCACCACCAGATTGTAGAGGAGCGTGCTGGAAAAGTTGGGGCTCGACAACTTGTTTCTCAGATGAAACGCCAGCGCCTGTTCCATGGTCTTGTGAACCAAAATTGTCGTGTATAGATAGCTTTCCAGGGTGAGCTCCCCATCTGCGTCACGCTTTGCTTCACATCTCAATTGCTGCCATATCTCACCATATATCTATATCTTTGACTACGTGAGTATACCATATATCAATATGCGTGAAGAACCATACCATATATCTTTGACTGCGTGAGTATACCATATATCTATATCTTTGACTGCGTGAAGAACAAGGCGCATTTATAGTTGAGGGATTTGAAGACCGTAAAGACTGCATGGTATATCTTTTATAGCTGATGCCCCATATGCAATAAATGAGAATTTCATGAAGAAATTGTTTGATGAGTATAATATTGATTATATTATACATGGAGATAATGCGTTGGAGATTTTGTTCATAATATTGGTTTTGATGCTTTCATGATTTGCCATTTATTCTTGTGATGTAAATTAAGATTGTTTGATTGTTAATGTGAGCTGTGTTGTCTTGTTGCTCTTCATATGTTGCCTTTCTTTTATGCAATTTACTTTCAGCCGTGTGTTTCATCTTCCAGCATTAGATTAGCAATTTTTTGTTTCAGTTTAAGGGGGGTTAGATTAGATTAGTCTTAGTTTCACGGGGGGTTAGATTAGCTTAATTTCACTTCAGTCTTGCATATACTTTGCAGGTGCTTCGTAAGCCTACGAACCTCAGATTGACAAATTAAATGGCTGGGAAAATACTACAACGAAATTAAAATGACATTAATTCAGCCCAACAGCTCCTATATCCTAATGTGTGACATCGAGGATCTGTTGACATGGATGGTGGTGACGTTACTGCAATGGAAATTGGGTTCTATGGGGAGCCACAAGATATCTAGAGGGAAGCTTCAACTAGTAGAGCATGCTATGGGAGGCACGTATTATGGATGGGCTTAGATGTATCTTCAGGCTGTTTAGCGTCAATTGAACAAGTTGAAGTCATCTAGAGCAGGATTTTGTTTTGGCTCGTTTCTGCGTGTTTTCTTTTTTGAGAAAGTGCCTACATTGCATCTGCACCGAGCTATACAAGATAGTGGTCCACGAGAGCCACAGATGTACCAGTGGTGTCATATGATGATCCGAGAGGGTGGTAGTTACCATAGCCTAGGCATCGGAGGCAGGTAGTTACCATAGCTCCTGCAATGGTTCCTACTCGAAACCCTCGTAGGCGACGGTAGGAGATGGATGAACTGCTATCGCATCTAGAGCATCTTGCTACTGGGATATCTGATTATGGGTGGTAGCATATGAGCAGTGATTTGATCGCTTCTATTCATACTTTTCCTCCCAAGTGGACTACTATGATGAGGAGGATGGCTATGGCCTATGAGCAAGTTCATCGGGCGGCGAGAGGTGATCTTCCTGCGGAGGATGATTTTTCTAAGGAAGATGATGATACTGAGTCGGATGATGAGTCTGAGTCAGATTAGTAGCTGAGTGGGGCTGTCCCTAGTGCATTGGTGCACTTAGGATTTTTTCTGTTGTTATGTATGTCCTACTGAGAAAGCATATGTGGCTTCTCATTTTGTATTGGACATGTTTTGGACATGCGACTAATCGATTTATATATATATATATATTTGATGCACGTGGATGCACTTTTATGGTTTTATTATGTAAGTCTTTTTATGATGATGTGAAATGCAAATGCCTATATGATGTTTTATTACACTTGTGTGCGTATTTTTAAATGTGATTATGCATGATGTTGTGGTTGTATGTTTCCTATATGTGATTGTGAATATGCCAGTTTAGAATGTCATTATCCATTTTATTTGCGACACTATTGAGGTTTCTGGGAACATGTGTGAATGTGATGGATTCAAATGTTATAACCATCTGTCTAGTGTGCAGGAAATTTCTAAAGAGGCAAGGATCACATACCCGATAGTTGTTGTTCAACTGTGAAACAAGCAGCTGGGAGTCTAAGAAGACATCGAGATGGTGAACGCCTAACTGAAGAGAGGAAGCCAAGAGGCCATTGATGCCATCGTATTTAGCCTGGTTGTTGGTCGTAGTGCCCATGCATATTCTGTCAATATGGATCAAGTCGTGCGATGGGGAGTAGATGACCCATGCAGTCGAGGCAAGGTTTGGAGACCATCTGCTTGCTCCATCAGTGAATCCTGTATACCGGTTTGATGTGTAATCCATCTGGAGAAATGAGGGGAAATGATACATAAGACTCACTTTTGAAAAATGTGTAAAACAAGCAAAAAAATAATAAAGACTATAATACAAGTTGTACTGTCATCACTAAAAGGGGTGATGTTAGAGGGAAAGTCATTTGGACTTTCCAGGGATCAACGGTCATTCCTTTGTGTGACATGATGAACCCTAGGAGATGGCCCGTTGGGACATAGAAAGCACACTTGAAAGGGTTCAAGCGGATTTCGTACTTGTGACATCGTAGGAATACTTGCCACAGGTTGTCTATGTGTTGTGTTTGCTTCTGCGACCGCGCAATGAGGTTATCGAGACAAACCAACATAATGTGAACGAGGTCGCAGAAGCAGTGTGTCATGGTGCATTGGAAGGTGGCTCCAGCATTTTTCAGGCCAAAGGGCATGATGCGATATGCAAATGTGCCCCACGGGGTTCTGAATGCCATCTTATAATGGTCTTCTTTCCAAATTTGGATTTGGTTATAGCCGAAAAATCCATCCATGAAGGAAAAGGCCTCATGTGCGACGCATGCATCGATGATATGATCAATGAAAGGCGTTGGGAGGTTGTCTTTAAGAAACGCCCCATTGAGGTCATGGAATTCTATGCAAATGCGAATGGTACCCTTTTTCTATTCATGGGAATAGGGTTAAAAACCCAAGTGTAGGCAATGGGGTAGATGAAGCCGACTATGCACAGCTTATCTATCTCTGCTTTAACCGCGGGCACTTTGGAAGGATGGATGGGCCATTTTTTTTGCCATACGGGGGCCACATTGGGCCAAGTGTCAATGTGGTGCTTCACAATTGATGGATCCAACCCAGGCATTTCAGTGTAAGACCAGGCGAAGATATCGCTGAATTCTTGGAAGAGAGCTTTATAGGCAACGACCTCTTCCGGGGAGCAAGATTCCCCCAGCATGATTTCTTCAACAACCTCAGGATTGGTTGAGATGTCAATTTTGATGGTGGGTGAGATGTTGGCCATGTTCCCTTCTTCGAAGATGTCTGGTGCCAAAATGGGGTTTTTGAACCAGTCAACTTTCCCATGAATGAAATCCTTAGTTTCCATGGAAAACTGGTTGTACTATGACACAAGTTCTTCGAGGAGGAAGAACGAACGGTGGTGCATGTCATCCCATGGGTATTCTAGGGAAGTTAGGGCTTCAAGTATCTCCTCACCATTGCAAAAGAAATGAAGAGACAGGTCTGATGGACCATCGTTGGAGGTGGAGACGTTAGGGTCGGTTGAAGTGGACATCATGTAAATGGACATGGTGTCCAAAGAAGGAGATGGGGGGTGTACTTCTTCAATCAAGGTGATTTCATATTCAAGGGAATGTTGACGAAGGTCGGCTAAAGTGATTCAAAATTTAGGCAAGTATTGGCAATGGTGAGAATAGTGTCCATACAATCCACAAAGGGTGCAAGCATGGTTTGTTCTCACTGCCTTGTTTCTGACTATCGGTGTAGTTGGGAGTTCGACCACTGGGATGTTTTCATTTGTATCCATGGCATCCAAATGCCCATGGATCATTGGTATTTCAGGGCAATTCTAAGTTGGGTGGCCCTATTTCTATCAGAAGGTGCAAGGTGGGACTTGTCGCGGCTCTACGATAGGTTTCGCATTCTTGCCCCTGGTTCTTTTTGGGTGGGGCAATGCGGGTGCAGGTGCGGAGGTTGGCTTTTGCGGGTCAAGTGTAGGGTGAGAATCAACCGTAATGGGTTGCATCAAGGTTAAAACAACCTAGGGAATTGGTGGTTGAGCTGGTGGATCAAGATACCACACCGAAATTCCCAATGTAAAGTTGGGTAGGCTTAAGGTGGCCATTACTGGCTTGCTCATGACACCAAGTGGGGGAAAGAGGAAGGGAATCGTATGGACTAGAGATGAGCCCAGATAACTCCCTGATGGTTGTATGTGGGGCTTAGGTTGTGTTTGTGGTTGCACGTAATGTTGCTACTATGGATGATGTTGCGGCTGCGGATGATGTTGTGGTTGTGGTTGGGGCTGCAACTGCGGTTGTTGTTCAGGTGCAGCGGTGCTGGATGAGACCATGCACAAGTCCACAGTCTCATTTTGTGTTAGTGGTGGTGACACTAAGGGGAAAGGAGCCGTCATAGTGGTATCGGCAAACAACCCAGGGCCCACATTCAACAATGGGGAGGCAAATGTGTTTTCAACCATGGTGTTGATTGCAGGGACAACATTGGCATGCATGGTCGTCCATTGGGGATCAATGGTGTTGATGGTAGGGATAATGTTGGTGGGTGCTGTTAACCCTTGTGGATCATGATAAGTGAGTTGATCCACCATCATGATCTTCCCTTCATGGGGAAACATCATGAGATGAAATACATTTGATGCGACCGCTCTCATGGCGTACATATAACTTCTTCCAAGGAGAAGGTTATAGTCTAGTTGAGCATTAATGACCTCTATGTCGATCAACACTATCTTCCCAGCTAATGTGATGGGGACATGGGGGAGGATTCCTTGGGATTTAGCGGGATGGCCATCATAAACCCACAGAATTGTGGAGGATGGTTGCAGAATTGGTGATCCAAGTTTCTGCCAGACTAGGGTAGGCATAACGCACATAGATGGCCCCTCATCTACTATGCACCGATGCACGACCAGATTCCGGATAGACACTGGGATTTGGAAGGCAATGGTGGATGGCATGCGTGGTTCTCCATTCTTTGTCTCGAATGTGACCAAGTTGGAGTTGGAGGGGTCTACGGCCCCAAGGGAAGCTAGTAACACTTTCTGCTGCGTTGGGCATGTTTTGAGTACCTTAAGAGCGGACATGGCTATTGGTGTTTGGGCCAAATCATCCACGATGCTATAGCTGACCATAGCTCTAGCTGTGGCATTATTGGAAACTCGGCATATGGGGGGGCAATGGAAGGGGGGTAACTGAAGAGGTAGGTGGACTATTTTAGGTGTTGATACCGCTGATGTGTTAGCGGGTTCGGTGGTGGTACCATACTGATTTTGTCTGGTCTGTAGGTTGACCTCTTTAGTCGTCATAGCTAGCAGGTGGTGAACACCTGTTTCTGCTATGGGAGGTGCCCCTAGAGCATTGGGATTGGCCTAGGGAGGGGGTGCAGTTGCCACCAATCCTTGGACTGGTAGTGGGTTTTGAAGCACCATGGGGGCTGGTCCTTATGGTGCGAGGTTGGGTTGGGCTTGGTTTGTAGCATTGGTAGCCTGTTGGGCCTCGTTTTGAATGGCCAGCTTAGCTCAACCCATGAGGTGACACTTGTAGTGCCCATAGACCTCACATAGTGTGCATGGTTGGTTTGTGCGCAACGGGGCATTGCATATTGGTGCATTTTGTCGTGGGGGGTTTTGGGCAAGTCAGTTTGCCACAACATTGTTGGGAGGGTTTGGTTGTTGACCACCTCCCTGTGGTTGGTTATTGGTTTGGTTTCAGAGCCAATTATTTCTAACTTTCCCTTTTTTATTGTTGGGGACAGGCTGGTTGGGACAGTTTTGTTGTGAAAATATTTGTCCCAACGGAGCAGGTTGAGCACGGGTAGGGCCTTGAACTACTTGTACTGGTGGTGCATAATAAATTTGTGGGGGTGGTGGTGCCACAAATGTGGGCATTTTCCCTGCGTATTGCTGTGTTGGCCAAGCCATGGCCTGATCCTACTACGGTGGCACAGTTTGTGCATAGGAAGTTGTTGCTCCGGACAAGGACATCATTCTGGCATAGTCCAGAGTTTGGTTCTGGTAAGCAACACTAGCAGTATTGCTTGGTTGTGGTGGAGCTACAGGTGGTGTCGGACGGTGCTGTGGCTATTGGGAGATCGAGCCCATGATGCCATATGTAGGATGGGATGCCCTCAGTGCATCCCGATAGGAGGTACACGGACGGCGAGCATCTAGAATGACGGTGTAAAGGTATCCATACTAAGCATAGATCAGGTCCAACTATTGGGGTTTTAGTATGGACTCTTCTTCGGATTGGGGACGTTCGGATGCGACATCCTTTTCTATGGGTGGGAGTAAGCTTTTTAGAAACCAATCCAAGAAGATCTTGTCGTCAAGTTGGATTTTACATAAACTATGATGTCACCTCCACTCATGGATGTGGTCGGTTATATGTGTTGCAGTGCTCTGGCAGCAGGATACCAAGATCTCCACCCCTTCGTCATATCTGACAGGGAGTTGGAAATACTACAGGAAAATGAAAGCTAAGGAGTTGAAATCTGGGTACTTGGCTTGTGGTAGCTCAATGTACCATTTGGTTGCTACACCTATGAGGGTGCGTTGGAACAGTCTTAGTCTGATCAAGTCATCTATGATGTTGTTTGACAAGTACCATAGATGGAATGTTGTGATATGGTTTTGTGGGACATTCCCCTGATTTTCCTTCAAACTTGGGAATTTCTGATGGTATCTTGGTTGGCATGGGTGGCTAGAAAGCTTGGTGGTGGATGGGGTCGTTTGTTAAACAAGCCAAATCAGGCAGGTTAAGATGAGCCATGAAAGGTAGGTTTGACCCCAAGTTGATGTGGGATGGGGAAGGGATGGTGGCAGGGTTTGCAGGTGCATAGTGCACCTGCATGGATGGGGGCACTTGTTGTGGCACCATTGTAGATGGGCCAACGCCCGAAAGTGTGGTGTGAGGGATAGTGTGGATGGAAGGGACACTGCCCCCATGTGTGATAGGAGGGATAGTGTATGTGGACGGGGCACTTCCCCCTATGTGATAGGAGGGGCAGTGTATGTGAAAGGTCCACTGCCTGCAAGTGTTGCAGGTGGGACAGCCTGAGTGGTTACTATGGGTGGTGGCAGTTGACTGATGACAGTTTGCATGACCATGTTGGGGCCACCTGTAGGGTTGTTAGTGACAACTTATGGTGTGCACATGGGTCCACTAGCTATGGCTATGCCAGAAAATGGATCCAGGTTTGCACCATCTATGGGGCTTGATGGTGTAATATGGAGGTCTGGTTTAGACTGATATGGATCTAAATCTAAATCAGAGGTTGTGTGGCCTTCTAATGGTGTGAGAGATCACTGAGAACAGTTTCGATGGTGTCGGTTTAATGTCTCAAATGGTGGTGGTTCACCTCTTAGGCGTGAGGAAGAGCATGGGGGATAAATTGTGTTAGATTGTATCAAACTGGTGGGAATGATGTTTGGACCCCGGTTTCAATGGCTTCTTAGTGGCTGTAGGTGGTCACCCGGCCACCAAGACTGCCAGAAGACAACGCTTGTAATTTTCCTCACGAGCATTTCTACTCAATCGGTGGGGTTCGTTTCCCATTTCGCTTGGAAATTCCTCTTAGCGGCCAACTACTTTGGGGTTCCCGTGGTACTCCTCACAATGAGTTTCTGGGTTGATCCCAAGTACTTCCCACGATTAAGGTAGTTAGGGACTTATGTCCTCAAAGACTGCATATTTTTTGAGCTTAGTGTAAATTGATAAATTTTAAGGGCTCTCTTAGCGTCATGAACTGAGTTGGGTTGATTTAAGTGGTATGGTGTATATTTCTTTCTGTTTTTCTATTATCAGGTGGTTGCAAGTGGTTTATGAATATGTCATAGAGTTCATATCATTGTGTGTACAAGCAGTAAATAAACAGAAATTTGTAAACAGATACAATTTTTTTTACCCTAAATGTTGATGGCCTAACTAGGTGACTACCTTACACCTATATTCTTCTTCAACCAAGAGAAGGTGTTAGGCTCTCAACACAATGGGACTAAGCCCATCCGTATATCCACAGGTCACCTCTTGAATTCAAGGTTGGTCAACAAGGAGGACGCTTAGCGTCATGAGAATCCCTCCTTCTCTACCCCCTCTACCTTCCAGGTCATCTGTTTTTAACATCTTTGAACAATATTCAGTGAAGGGCCTATTACTATATGAGTTGGGCCCTTTGTCATATCCCAGAAAACCCTGAAGGATGATGACTGGGTAGAGGAGGAGCATAAGCAAGACTGTTAATTTTATGTCAATTTTAGTTAAGCTACATTCATTAATCGATTAAAAAAAATTCTTTTTAAATTTACACTTTGTTTGTACATTGAAAATGTAGTAAACTGGAACAGAAATAGAAATAGAACTACTGTGCTAGACAGAGGTAGCTGAGCCACACTGATAGTCCCTAATGAACTGAAAATTAACCTCTGATTGACAGACCACATGTTTCAGTTCAAATTTGGCGAGGGGGTCACAAAACTTTTCCAGAAATAGGCGAGGGGGTCACACAGATTTCATAGATAGAAGCGATCTTCCTTTCTGAGTGAAGTCGCACCTTTCAGGGGAAAAAGGGAAACCTGGTTGCGCCTGTGAGGCCTAAAAGAGCGACCTCATCCCCTGTTTAGGCTCAATAGGTGTGACCTACTCTGGATTTGTGGTTTTTCTGATCTTGAGTCAGATCTTGCTGACAGGAACCTGTAATGTGGCCAAATAGACTCGTATTTTCCTTGCAGAGTCTTCGGAAACCATCAAAATTGAAAATAAATTGAATCTAAGCTAGATTTGACAAGAAATTTTTTAAAACTAGGGCATAAACTGAAAAACTTTGAAATTTAAAAAATTGAACCAGGGATCCTGTGGGATCAACCTGGTATGGTTTCCAGTTCTGTAGCAGGGATTTCTCCTTACTACAGGGGCAGGAATGGATCCCTTCCATATATAGGATGAAAGGGTAGGTTCCTGTGTGTGGAAAATGCAGAAAAGAATATGAACAGAAAGGAAAGCAAATGACAGAAAGAAAATGGTCATGAGCCCATATACAAACAAGGTTAGGGATTCACCTTGGCTACCTACAAACAACTATTATGCTACAATAAACCTGCAAAACATGTTAGATATCAAACCTGCAAACAAATAACGGTCAAAAAACAACTAAACTAATAAAGTAAACACATAAACAAAACTAGATTATACCTCTTCTTTGGTGAAATGGGCCACCATGCCCTAGCCGAAAGAAGCGCCTCCCTATCTCACTTAGTAATGGAGGAGCTATGGCTCAATGGGGAAGATGAGTGGAAGAGAGGCGGATGTGGGTGGCTTGAGAGGAAAAGAGGTCTCAAGGCATCTAGGGGAAGCATAACAGTATGCAAGAGGGGAGTTGTTTGAGAGTGACCCCCCACCCTCCTTTTATAGCTTTCTTTTGGGGTTTTAGAGTTTTAAGCCGTTGGTTTGGGCTTTAGCCCCTTCCACCCTAACTTTAGCTCCTTTTAGGGTTTTAGGATCCTTTGAGGGGTTTTAGCCCCTTTTTGGAGGCTATAGCACCTAAGAGAGTTATTTAGGGTCCTTTTTGGGGTTTTTAAGCCCTTTTCTTCATTCTTAAGCCTTTTTGAGGGTGTGGGGGTCTAATGGGGTGTTACGAGGATCGATCATGGGTGTCCTTGGGTGGTTTAGGCCATGTAGAACTGAGTGAGGTATTTTTTGGGTTAACAGACCCTTTGGATACATTGAAGGAAGAGGAATCGAAGAGAAAGAAAACTATAGTCCATTGTTGCTGTAGCTTATACTTGAGTCTGCATCCCTTTGTCCCTTGGAGCACTTGGTGTTCTTCCTAAGCTTTCCTTTTCTTGTGATATTGCTATCAAGAGATGGAGGATTGAGGTGGTGGAGGCCTAGGTGTAGGACTCAGTTTCTCCGATTCGCAGACGTGCCGACAGAGGCTGTCATTCATGTAATCTCTAATTTATATTAATAGAAATATATTTTCTTGCCCAATGATGTGAATTTAAACGAATATTGAATCCATTGATGCTTTTGATTGCTTATACATTATTCATTATATATGATAGAGTAGTTCTAACACCATTATATAGCATGCTTGTCTTGTTTGCTGATTGTTGAGAGAGCAAATTGTTAACACAAGCGGGATTGAAAAAGCTCAACGGGGATCTACATCAACCATCTGTTTGAAGGTATGTTTCAAGATCCTTTAGTGTTAGATGTTTTATTTCTCTTGTGTATTGGGAAGGGATTGGTTTTTTTGGTTACTCTGTCTGTTGTGGTACACCCCAAGCCATAAGAATTTTTCTCTGTAACAGAATTGGCGACCATACTGGGGAATTCCTAGTCATTTCCTTTGGGGGTTTTGTCAGCATTGAATGTTCTTGAATTGCTCTAATTTCTTTGTTTCTGAGTCGGGTCAAGGGGCATGTTTTCCCAGTAGTGTCTTACAAGAGTAAATTTTGTCTCAGCTTATCTGTTTGCCTTCTTTTTATCTCTTTTTCTTCCTGTACGCGGGTTTTTCCTTCACAGTCGCGTGTACATGTGGGTCTTCCTGGAATAGTCACGTATATACTCATATTTTCTACAAATAGTCATGTATTCCCTGATTTTTTCCTTTTCGGGGAAGATTAAGTGTTGCTGAGTGAGTTTGGATGATTGGTGAGTCTTCTTGGATGCTTCTAGAGTTTGTATACACCCCTGTTTCTGACCAGAGATGCTTTTTAGTTTAAATTTCTAAAAATGTTCTAGTCATTTCATTTTCTGTTGTTTGTTTTTATATTAGTGCATTAGGTCTCTTTTACCTTAGTGCTTTTCTTGGGTGCTTTCTAGTAGGGCTTGCAGAGTCTTGGGGGTGTAGAGTCATACTTTTGCTTTTTGTCTCATTTAATTCAAAAAATACAAAAACATTTTCTTTTTGCATCATTATGCACTTTTTGCATTTTTGCATTTGCATGGTACTTGCATTAGGATTCCTAGGAGAGTATTAGTTAGATATTCATGTAGGAATGATTACATATTCATTTGAAGGAAAATTTTGCACTTCATGTAGTAGCATACCCTGTTCTTCATTTGACACAGTGCATTTGCATTGATTGTTAGGCATGAATTTTACTTCTTGTTGCATCATAACATCATTAGTTGCACGACCATTTACCCTTTGAGTAATAAGCCAATTAAAATCAACGCATCATAAAATGAATTACACTCTTTTCTTTTATAGGGTGCACCAACAAGATTAGGTTTTAGGGTCTTGGAATATTTCATTGTGAGTAAATTCTCCAAGACCACTAAACAAAACATTTATGTGTCTGTCTAGGTGAGAGTGTGAAATTCCTTTATATAATTAGTGTTCTCAGGATCCTCCTCTTATAAGGGAGTTAAGCACGAGGAACTGTGAGCGGTTATGATTGGGATGACCCCTTGTTGTAACTGAGTAGAATCGAAGATATTTCCAGTATTGTATTCATATTTGGGGGTTCTTTCGAGAGTTTTGGGATTTGCTACCCTACCCATATGGTTAATCCCTCTTGCAACTGGCCATCTAAGAATTGGTTATATTGAGGTAACCTTAGTTTCCTTGCCTAGGTTATCCAGGGGGTACTTCGCAAAGGTTATTTTGCAGGTGTCCTGGCCAGGTAGGATTTGGACAGCACAGTCGCTATATGCGTTGAAGCTGAGGGCCACTATAATTGGTTACAAACCTTCGCTTGTTGTGTATGGGAGTCTCAAGCCTCTCCTAGGTGAGACATACCTGCTTCATTCGGGATCTCACATATCCTACCCTTGTTTGCTTGTGATTTGGCTTTACATTTTATGGGTGTATGCTCTATGCACAATAGTTTTCCTAGGGTTTACGTAATTAGATTGAGTCTTTTCACTTTTTGAGTCATTGTGGATTTGGGCGCGGCGCTTCGCCATTCTCGTCATTTAGCAGGACTTTCGCCTTCCATGTCTTCTCCTCCTTTGGGAGAGAGAAACAAATAGTCTGGGCAGTCTACTTCTCACATTGATTCACACACTATGGGAGATCATGAGGATGAGATTCCAAAGATGTCCTCTCCACATAATGAGATTGGGGATGAAGATACTACTCTCGTATATGATCCTTCACTGGAAATACCTTCACATTCTGGTTATTATCCCTCATTCACAGGACGCCGGTATTGGTTACCAAGGGACGAGACTCTTTATGAACCCACAAGCACTAGTCATGTTTGTTATGGCATGTCTAATATCCCTGCACCCAATCTGGTACATCATGTCGAGTCAAAATTTGAACCTGGGGGCAGTCCTATTCCTTTCCATGCGAAGAGATTTGGGAGCACTAGTCACATTTCACCTTCCATCCCAATGGTGGAATCAACCTCACATGTTCATCCTAGACCTAGATTTAGTAATCATATGCAGATACTAGAACCGAGACGAGTGACCATTGGGAACACCACTTGCATTCCTTCACATGTCCCTTCATCCTTGAACCCTACTCCTTGAAATGCATTTTTGACAACTCTTCCTCCCCCTCATTCACATGGTCCTTTGGGCCAGAATATCGCTACTAGCCATGTTCATACTGCGACTGCTCCCATGATAGTATCTCAGAGTCAAGTACCTCCTGTTGTGTCAGGAGGTCATATCCCTGTTTCTAGATCGTTTAATGGTCCATCTCAAGGAGTTCCCCATATCCCTAACTATGGACATTCTCATGGGACATCCCATATGAAACCTTATGGAGCTTCTCATGGCCAGTCTTATGGACTGCAGTATGGACAGAACTATCAACCCTATGGGTACGACTATCATCAACCTACTTACTCTTCCAATTATGGATTTGTAGCACCGCATAGTCAAGGTACACCACATTATAATGCTTCCATGCATCCCTATATGAGTCAAATGGGAGGATGTTATTATGGCCAAGGGCATGGTATTTATAGCAATCAGCCTTACATGAACCAGAACTATTAGGGAGCATGGCATAGACCGGATTAACCTAGGCTCCCTTTCCTCACAACATTGAACTTACTTGACTTATCGAGACTAATGAACGATCTGATATCTCATGACCCGTCCTGGCCGGATGTCCCTAACAAACCTCCTTCGGACATTCCCAAATTCGAAGGTAAAGCTAGAGAAGATCCTAGTGAGCATGTCAGTACTTTTCACCTTTGGTGCTCTTCGAATTCCTTACATGATGATTCAATCTGTTTGAGGCTATTTCAATGCACCTTCACTAGGCCTACAACGAAATGGTATATAGAGTTGCCAAGGGGGGCATTCATTTTATTTGATGACCTTGCCATGAATTTCCTCAATCACTTTCAGCGACCCATGTGTTACGACGTTGGTAGCGAACTCTTGTCGACATTTTGACAAGATAAATCCATGCATATCTCGGATCATATTCAAGAGTGGCGTAGATGGAAGCAGTTGATTAAATCCTTTATACCACTGAAATTTCTCCTTGAGTGGTTCCTCAAGTTGTTGTTACCTTACATCACGAAGGATGTTTCTACATCTGGAGTCCAAAATGAGGAACAAGCAATATTTAGGGCACAAGAGTTGGATTTGATCTATGCTAAATTTGAACTTTTATATGAGATTATACCTAATTCTCTACGATCTAGTTTCAATCCCAAGATCAAGCCTGGGCCACATGCTGATGGCATTGTGGACTGTACAAGTACCAAACCTGTGGATTCGGTTGTGAAACAAGTGAGCCAATTGTCAATTAATCAATCCATGTCAAGACAATCCATGACTTCATCTCACCCTACCCAAATTACAAGTGTACTTTCTGTGCAATCGTCGGACTAGAAGGGAAACCAGCATCCTGGAAGGAATAAGAAAAAGGGAAAAATAATCATAAGGGTGGGAATAAGAATGAAAATGATAATTATAATGACAAGAAAACTCGTAATGCTGGGAGGGACAAGCAGACTAAACGTAAGGTAAAGTTTCCTTGCAAGTTATTTACGGAGGACCACCTTACTTACATGTGCCCTCATATGGAAGATGCCTCAAGGTTCATAGCTCAGGACCCAGCCGTGCTAACTAATCCTTTACCCAACAATATAAATATGAACTCAAGGACCATTGATCCTCATTGTGCATCGGGTGGAGATCAAAATCCACTGAAGGCCAATACTGTTCATGGTTGCATCAACATGGTGCATGCTACTAAGGTTGTGAATCATACGAAGGATTATGATTCGTCGCGACTGGACCTTGGAAAGGAACCTACTCCGCCTGAGAGCCCTTTATGTATCGAAAAACCTACAGATAAACCTGAAGTTGCACCTCGTATTTCTAAGGGAGTCCTAAAGTGTTCAGGGCACAATCCTAATTCCTGAGTCACCCAGAACTATTTCGTTGTTGAGGATTTGGGCCAAACTCCTTGTGCAATGTCCGCGCTTGAAGTACTTCAGACTTGTCCTCCGGAGAGTAATTACCTTCTGAACTATAAAACTTTTGTTTATGAAAAATAAGTATAACTCCCCAAATAATATTTTCTTCTAAGATTGGTATGTTCTTTTTTTTCTCTAAAACATAATGCTTATGGTCATGTTAGGCCTGGAATTTGATATGTAAATGGTGGAATTTTTTGAATATATATATATATATATATATATATATAAAGTTGAATATAGATTCACTTCTTGTGAAGTGTTATTTACCAAAATTTTTAATGTTAATTTTATATATATTTTAAATTAATAAATTCAATGAATCCCAAAAAGTAATAATTCAAGTCATAGGCCTCACCATTAGGTCATAACCTAATCAATCAACTACAAGCCCACTATTAGAAGCAACGTATCCCCCATCATCCCCATTATTTGGAACCCTAATTCTACTTTAGAAATCAATAACAACAATAGTCTTTGCAACCTTGATCCTACTTCACAAATCAATAACAATAAAACTCTCTACAACCCTAATCCTACTTTAGAAATCAATAAACAACAACAGGAAAGATTAACTCTTCTTGTAGAACATGTTGGTTTTGTCACAGTTATTATTCATTTATGTACAATATGTGTGAATAAAATCTCTAGACCAATCACCTCGTGGGGTTTTTTTGGAGAATAGTGAATGAGCTTTAATCCAACCAGTTGCCACCGCCATTATAACTATTTACAATTCAATGAAACTATACACCCACCATTCTTAACAACCATTCCAACCATCTTCATGGTAGTGCATGCAACTGTATTTGAAGGCATTTATGAGTCTAGTAGGAGACGAAATCATAATGAAAGACACCTAATATTTTGTCGTGTGCTTTAGGTTGAATAGTAGTATCCACTTTTTTCCTTCTCGGTTAACCTTTATCTAAAACCATAATACTTTTCATATTTCCTAGTGGATTTTTTCGGCATAGTTTTTGTACAAATCCGTCAAAATTTCAGGTGGAAGAAGAGTTTCAATGGTTTGGTGGGAAAGTTCCTCTATGAAACTTTTTCCCATTAAATTTTTGCCGACCCATATACTCGAAAATTTGATCAAATCTCCAAAACAATTAAAACTCTTCCTTCTTTAAGTTGTCGAATTCATACCATAAAAATGCAAAAGTATTAGGTTTTTAAACAACATACTGGCCCATATACTCAAAAAATCAATCAAATTTCCAGATCAATAACAACTCTGTCTTCTTTGAGTTGCCAAATTCTGGCTAGAAAAGAACAAAAGTGTTTGGTTTTTTAACAACATCCTTTTTATTTATTTATTTATTATTTAATAATATTTAAATAATGAGTGGTTTTTTGTTTTTTTAACTTTTCTCATATAAATGCCTCAAGATTTTGTTTCTTTTTTCAAGCAGAAAAATCAATTCTTTGTTATTCCATAAAATCAAAGATAACAGAAAAACATTACTGAGTACATCACATGAGCTTCAAGTAGAGTCCTATTACGTAAGATAAGAGAGAGCCAAAATTTACAATACAAAAACAGTCTATGGCACTACAGGTCCATGGGCATATTACAAAAAAATAGACTAGAGTATTCTCACTATACCAAAGATCCTCTTTGCTGAAAAGTATCCAAAATATCTACATACAAAGAGAATAAAATAAAAACATAGAAGCTTATAGTGAGAAGGCCTCCAAATATCCTTAAAAAATATCACCCCCTCCACAAATTCCTCAAAAAATAGAATACCAGCACGAAGTGAAACTGCCACTTTAGAAAGAAAATCAACAACCATATTGTGCTCACTAAAAATATGGTTGATATGGAAAGAGATCAAGGAATGAATTAATATGGTAATGCAGGAGCACCAATGCTCCAAATCCATAACCAATAGACGAGTCAAATTTTTGGCTCAATCAACAATCACCTTTGAGTTTCCATAAATAGACAATGTAGGAAGACCAAATGAGGAAGTAATAAACTGTAGCCACCAAATATCTAATAGTTCATCTGTTTTGTTTGAGTCGATCCCACAACCCATATTCAACACAACATGATGAGCTTCACTAATATATAATACCATATCAGTCCCACACTCTCCACTAAGTTAGCAACCCCATCAAAAAAGCCAGTCGGATAAGAAAGAGTCAGTGGAGAGTCGATTTTTCGACAAGGAGTATAATCAATAGGAATCAGGAAGTCCTTAAGCCAACCCAAGATGGATGTTGCACAATATTCGATTGAAGTTCTTTTGTCTTCAAAAATAAACAAGTTCTTGGTGCTCCAAATAACCCAACAATAGAAAATCGGAAGATAGAGAAATTCCAAAACAATCCGTCATATTAGTAACCAGAGAAAGGCCTTCCCAACGAAAAGGAAGATTCAAATAAGTTTAAACAACTTCACGAACCACCTTACTGAATATGCAATTTGTGAATATATGATCAATAGATTCCACCTCCATACAACATAGAACACATCTGTTGGGGCCGCACCAACCACGTTTAGCCAAGTTATCCCATGTAAGGAGTTTATTTTTGTAGCATAACCAAAATAAAGATTTAAAATTCATGGGTATTTTCCATTTCCATAATTTACGATTCCACCAATCCACTTTGGAGGTCTCAAGGGATTGAACAATGAAAGTATAAGCTTCCTTATATGACACAACCCCAATCTTCTTATTAAAATACCACACCAAATAATCCTCCCTTTCCACCAATCTGATACCAACCCGATTAAGATAAGAAATGGATCGGTCCCATTCTTGATTCCCCAACCCTTCCAAGTGTAAATCAACAACCACAGTCCACTAAGTCTTTGGGCTTGCAATATCACCCTAGTTACGAATTTGACTAAGCACAAAGAATCCCAGATCATTTAAATAACAAATGACATATGGAGATAAATATGATGCATCTTCAAGTCCAACAATCGGATCCATGCCTTACTTGATAGAAAGACCATAACCCACTTTCGAACATAAATATTTGATGATCCATGAAAAAACCCACACAAAATCGTTCCAAAAGAGAGAAGATACTTGCACATACTTCTCCAAAATATCTCAACCACTAAATGAAAGAAAAGTTTCGGATATACTTAGCTTTAGTAACCTGTTTCCATAACCCATTACCAAAAAGAGCCAACCACAGGATTTTCATGTGAAGTGCCATACTAAACCAGTAAAAATTCTTAATTTTCCAGCCGCCAAAGCTATAAGGTTTAGAAATATTCTCCCTTTTGACGAGATGAAATTTTTTATCGAAAGTCACATCGTTCCAAGGGAAATTAAAAATACATTGTTTGATCTCCTTCAAGATCGAAGCATGGATTCTATCTAGAGAAATACAATAGATCGGGATTCTCGATAGAATGAATTGAATGAGTATAACCAGTCCCCCAATGACAGGAGACGATAAGACCAGTGCAGATACATTTTTGAAAACATTTGACCAGCCATCACCGATCATTTATATGATAATTATTAGGCTTTAGCCAAATCCCAAGGTATTTAAAGCCACCATCCAAGTCTTCAATTTTATAAGGAATAAAGGTCTGAATATGAGAAACCACCTCATTCTTTGTACTAGAGTGAAGGAAACCTGATTTAAAAGGGTTAATCATCATACCAAAATAAGAGAAAAAAAAATTGAGAATGTTTGCAAATATTTCACATTCGATAACAAAACCAAAACAAAAATTAATCACATCATCAATGAACATGAGGTGACAAACTAAGGTCGAAGAAAAAAAATGATTCCATACAGAGATCCTTCATCTTTAGTAGCATTAATCACGAGACTTAAGACTTCAATAACAAGCAGGAAAAGAAAAGGAGACAAGGGGAATCCCTATCATAACCCTTGAGATGTAGGAAGAATTCCATAGGAGAGCCATTCACAAGAATAGCGAAGCAAGCCAAAGTGACAAAAGCCATAATCAAATTTGTGATCTTAACAGACAACCCAATCTGCAAGAGAATTAATCTCAAATATACCCAATTAACTTTGTTGTAATATTTAATGAGATCCATCTTGAGAAATAAGGAATTCATCTTCTTCAACTTGATTGAGTGTAAGAATTTCTAGGTAATCCCAACTTCCTACAAAATCTGTTTATTACCAAGAAAGCCAAATTGTTCCTTAGAAAGAACACCTACCATTTTAGGTTTCAGTCTGTTAGTAGCAACCTTAATAATTACCCTATATTCCTGATTGCATAAAGAAATAGGACAAAAATCAAAAAAGGATTCCATCTTATCACATTTGGGGATGAGTGTTAGAAAGGTCGAGTTTAGGGCCTTCAAAACAAAACCCTCGATACGAGAAAGTTCAATATCATCTAACAAATCCTTACCCATAATATCAAAGAAAGTCAAGAAAAGTTCAATTGCCCATCCATCAGGTCCAGGACTTTTCTCCTTAGCAAAAATATTTAAGGACATATTCCACTTCATCTAAGGAAACCTTACGA
>LPNX010179420.1:199832-217008 GCA_001517045.1 Pseudotsuga menziesii | reverse complement strand
ATGATGTATGTACTTGGTTGTATAAACCCTACAAATTTGATGTATTTGGTTGTCTGAGCATTATTCTATATGTCTGTTCTATTATTGATCATCTGATGTACACTTTCTAAGAGCACTGGCTCATTAAATTATTTGGATTAGCAGTCTTTCATTTGTGCCATTCTTGTATCCCCTCGATCCACTCATTGAAAGTAAATGAATTTCTAAGTTACCAAGCATACTCAGCCATAACCACTGAGTAGTTTCTTGGAGAGCTAACACGACCAATATCATCCACTTCTTCAACCAAGAAAAAAGTAGGAAAATGTTTAATGACATTAAGGTTATCAGAAATCCTAGCATCACCACTCTCTTTAAATACGTTAGAAAAGTGAATGACAACTTCAATATTCAGCAAATATTAAGAGTGGTACCACCACCCATGCTCATCCTTTAAATCCCAAATACATTTATGGTCACATCAAGCATTCACAAAGTCGTGGAAAATATTTGTACTAAATTTCCAAATTGATTTTCTTAATAAAAAAATTATTTTAAATATATTTAAATAAATGTTTGATAATCACGGTGTTTTTTTGGTATAAGGAGAACTAGTAAACCTTAGGTTTTTTGAATGAGGAGACCACACTTCAAATTAAAAGAGATTTCCATTATAAACATGAACTTGACGTTACAACTCACAAGCATGTCAGATGGGTTAATCAAGTTTTGAATCTTGGCAGGATTGAATATTGGCTCGCTGGACAATTCCAGTGCGAGACGTTCACTAGCTTCCAGTTTAAGACATACATCATTTTTAAAGGAAAACCAAGTTACCTAAAAGGACTAGTGAGTGGTGCATTAGGTGGATTCTTTCACTCGTGCAAGATGCTCTTAACGAAAAGAGTGATTTCAATCCCTTATATTATCCCCAAGATACCCAGTATTACATTTTCTCTATTATCACCAAGTCTAGGCATAAGGCATGTAATTCCATATATAAAATGAGAATACCATACCCCTTATCTCAAGGATCAAAATTATTTTTCTATCTTAACGAGATCAAAGAAAAAAATAGATTACCAATATTAGAACTACTCTCATGAGATTCATGGTGAAATTGGGCGTTAAACAACCTATAAAATGTTGTGGGCCAAAAGGATTTTCCATCTTTGTGAACCTATGAGTGTTGAAGATGAAAATCACTTTCTCTTAGAATTCCCTTCCTGCACCCACTTTAGATCTTATTTCCCTAATCTTTGCTTCAACATTTACCTATCTAACATTCAACCTCCTCAAAACTATGGCAATCTAGGGACGCTCCTCTTTAAGCTTTTGGAGCATAGGAATGATATTTTAAAACAAATCAAATAATCTTTGTATTTATTAAGGTCCAATGGACCAAATTTGGTCTCATTGGATGTTAAAGACAACCACAATCATCATTTTTTTTAAATTATTACACCACCTTTTACTATCAAAACACGTGGCCTAAACATTCAACATTTATGAATTTTCCTATCAACATTTTTCGGCACAATTTCAATGGAATCCAGTAAAACAAATTAAGATCTCAAAAACAATATTTAAACTTGCTTAATCTGGGTTCCTTAGAAGTATTTGAGGATGTTGAATCCATTTATGCATTCAAAAGCATGATTTGAACAACACATAATTTGGATTTTAAAAAAAATTGTTCGTTTTCGATCAAAAACTTGTCAAATCGAAAAAATCGTCAAATATTTAGACTTATTTCTATAAAATCGTCTTATTATAAATTTATCCTATTGTATCATAATATATATATTATAGTGTTCGATTATTATATATTTATCCTCCATTACTATATTAATTTATCCTATTGTATCATAATATATATATTATAGTGTTCGATTATTATATATTTATCCTCCATTACTACAATTATATTATAAATATATGCATTACTATTCTGCACCTAATGGTTGTTTTTTAATTTTCACTTTTTTCACCACCTTGCACTTTAAATGTGTCCTTAATTCTTAGTTGTTCTACTATATAATTATGTCCCCGACAAGGGACATAATTATATAGTAGAAATATATTTCATCACTTTTCCCCATAATAATTTTTTTCTCCTTCTCCATATCATTATATTTCAAGATGAAATATCGGAACTACATTGGTGAGATTCTTCTGGATCCAGGTTTGAATCTATTTTTAATATTGAACCTTAACCTGATTTCTCCAAGAAAGGAAACCCCAAGCTTTCAGTCGATTGAGTGAAAAATGCCTCATCGAAATCATAACCTGAACACACATTGTCTTGAACAACACTACCTAATACCTCCTGGTTTAAATGTTTTTACTCACCCGTAGGCATTTTCGTGGTATATTATTCCAAATAAGGTTTGGAATGGATTAGTCATGTTGCTGGAAATGTTTGATCCATCTATTTTAGTATATCTTTTTTTTGGGTAAACTTAATCACATGTATCTTATCTATCTGCACCAAGAGGATATGAATAGCAACACCCATAGGGCCCTACAGGGAATACAAATAGCACCCTAAAGAGAAGGTGTCCATGACCTAATGTACGTGTAACATAGGAATAAAGACAGGAAAGTTCCCTTGAAGAAGAGAACAATGAGTCGATGAGCTCTCTCAACAGAATAATGTTTATTTGATTTTGTAAACATGTATTTTATATGATGTATTTTCATCATCTATTCACATGTTGCTAATGTGAATCTCATATCAACATAATATCAAATATTTATTGAAATTATAAGAGAAATGAAAGCATTTCAAATGAGATACTCTATATTAATGTAAAAATCAATATTATATATTTTTTTATAAATTAATATATATTTATATACAGTTATAAATAAGGTTTTTTATTCACATTTAAAACATTTTTTTATTTTAATTATATATAATATTAAATTCTTTGTTTATATACAGAATTAATATTTATATATATAAAACATTTGTATATACAAATATAAAATAATTTGAATTTAACATTGAAAAGTTGTTTATGTAAGTAAATATATGCATGCTTAACGTTTAGTGATTTCAACACTTGCATAAATATAGAAATTGCATACAAAAATGTGATAATTTATTAATATATTCACTTAAATGTAGATAATGCACATGAAAATATGATAATTTATTAATATAAATTTTAATAATAATGCAAATCCTCTTATTCAACCTTGTTAAAGCATGAGGATCCGGGGAAGCGAGTGATTTTTTTTTTCCAGGAAGAAAAAAGCTTGTCCTTGTTATTCTTATTAAGAATCAAAGGGCATCAAGAGCACCATCCTAGATATGGATTATATCTCATAGAGAATACAGCTGATATGATAATCAGTCACTTCCATTCGTAGCTAGGGGGAAAGGCATGACAATAGAGTGAGAGTTCCCATCAGTAATACTGTCTCATCATGTAGGGGATCAATCTCTTCAAACCCCATCTACCGTGATCCAAAGGGATCAGATCAACTATCTAAAAGAGGCCACTCAAAGAGCAGCAATCAGCTAATCAAAAAGAGGAGTAAGCTCCCCATACAAGACTCAAAAGAGCTGAAAGGTATCATATGTGACTAGATGGTCCTCCATAAATTCAGAAAAACAACCATAACCCAGAGACAAAGAGAGAGCAGTTTTAGAGAGATGGTCTGCAATCCGATTGTGTTCACGGTAGATGTGGCTGAAAGACAGATTTTGAAAGCTAGTAATTAGCTTTTGAGTTTCCCGACACCAGTGATAGAGTTCCGGTGGGGAGAGAGTAGTGGATCCCTTTGCCCAATTGATGATAACTAAAGAGTCACCAAATATGTGGGATAAGGGGATGCCCATCATCTGGGATGAGAGCAGAAGAGCCCATAGGCTAAGTAATTCTACTTTTGTATTGAATCCATTTCCAACCCCGAGCGCGAACTCAAAATAGTGTGACTCATTCAAGTATACGCTATAACCTACACCGGCAATATTTGTGGTAGAGGCACCATCGAAAAATCCACATGGGTAAATCATACAGGGAGGATGCCCAATCATCCTGACTTTTTTGTCTTTGACAGTCTGAGAAGAATACATATGCATCGAATTTGTGATTTGATGAACTATGCTAAGAACATACCTCTTCTTCCCTTCGAATAAGGACAGGTTCCATGCTTTCCATATGGGTCACATCATAACTGTGACTCTAGTATGAACACGCCCTTGTCAGGAGATGATACTTTATAAGCTATGCAATGGCTCATTACATGGTAAAATGTATGTTTATTTATGCAAGTTGGGATGGTGCATTACAGATCTACATTGATTGAAGTCCTGCTTACTTATACTACTCCCAAGAGAAAGAACTGGCTAAGAAGAGGAATGCTAAGTTGAAAGAATTGTAATAAATACTGGACTTATCCCGATGAAATAGATTGGGTCTGCAAGCAATAATGGATGAGAAATAGCAACTACACCCAAAGGACCAATATGCATCTACCATTAACAATGTGATTTCTCAGTGGCATAAATAATTACACCAAAATGTATATTAACAATGTGATTTCTCAGTGGCATAAATAATTACACGAAAATGTATATATTGCACAAGGATTGTTTTATTTTATTAATATAAATTAATGTTGACAAATTTAATTTATTTATATATTAGTTAATGTATAAGCAATTAGTTTAACATAAAACAATATGGCTAATGTTTAATTATAATAACTTTAATGTTTAATGTATCATAACCAATTGTTTTAATATAAATAATTTTAATTTTAATTTAACAAAATATTAAAATTAAAATAACATTATTATTATTCATATTAATAAAATCATTAAAAAATGTTTAATATTAAACTTAATGCTTAATATTTAATACATACTTGTATTATGATTAATGTTTAATATTAATAAAGAGAGGTAATGGAGGTAATGGTTTTTAACTTTCTCGAATGCTTATGTTAGTGGTGGTGACTCCCTTGCTGGTGAGTTTCGCGTGTGTGAAGATGACAACCATTTGTCCTCTCTGTCTTATTTCTCTCTCTTCTGGAAATAGTCAGCCACTTGCTAAGGTGGAAGCACCACCATCCTACCTTTAGCCTGTTGTGGAAGGAACATGCTCTACTAGTTCTCGCTCTATCAATCCCTACTCACCACATATACTCTGCCCCTGAGCCGTTGAGTCCCGCAGAGGAAAACGATCTAATTTTAGCGGAGCAAAAGCTACTTCAGCTATGCCAAGCCTGCGACGTTTTGCTCCCTTTGTTGGTAGATGTAGATTTCAAAATCATTCATCTTGTCATTGATTACTTTAATTACAAAGCATTTTTAGAATTGAACAGAGATCGCGAGCCTTTGGTGTATGGGACTATACAAGCTTACTAGAATTACTCATTTCCTCGCCTTATTGAGGCATATGAAGCGGCTAAGTAGTAAGGAATTTCAATTGATCTGAAACTTGTATGTGGCACCTACATCACTAGAGAAACTACCAAGGAGAAATCATTGGGTTCCCCTTCACCTCTGCATTATCGAATTAGCGACACACACAATTGTTACAATTCCTGCACTTCACTAATGCTGCAGAAGGTTTCTACAAGTGAAGCATCACTATTACTAGCTTCACACAATTTTAAGTCTGGTAAGCTTATATTCATAATTTCATTATGACTGTGTTGATATTAAAATGTTCAATGACAACTAGGTTTGATTTATTTATTGGTAACGATACCAATTTATCAACAAAATTGGTCGTTGGTAAGGCTGAAGAATTGGGAATTATGAGAAGAGGGCAAGTTGGGTTACAGTTTGCTCAACTGAAGGGCATTTCCAACAGTCTATCACTGGGTTTGGTGAAAGAGGGATTCAAGTTGAGAAAATATTTTATGTTTGGACCTGCGGAAAAATTGATTCCTTATCTCATTAGAAGAGCCGAAGAAAACCATGGGATTCTCTCTGCAACCTTTCTTGATATTGAGCATCTCAAGAAAGTATCTAAGCTAGTTCATGTCCATTGATATTAATTTTATTATCCTTACTATGGTTACCAGATGGATTTCAGATTATGTGTTGGCGAGGTGGAGTTGAAACGAAGGAATTCACCATTTTGACAACTAGTTATTCGAGGTTTACTTCCTATGGAGGTGTCTGCTTCACATAATAGGATTTTTCACCAATAGCTTTGGGTTGAATTAAGAGGAACACGACATTTTCAAAATTTAGATGTGTGGAGTGAAGTGGGGCTTTGAAAAGTATTGGAGAAGGTGATGACACAAATATTCACTTGGAAGTTTAGTTTAATTAGCACTCTTTCCAAAGGAGTTGCTCTTTCTCTTTCTCGCAAGAGCAAGCGACAATGTCGGGGACATTGCCACCTTGTGGCTCTTATTACTTATTATTGTCCTTTAAGGTTAAATAATTGTACCCATGTTTTGGATTTGAAATGTCACCAAGCATTAGTGAAAAATTTTCTCTTATTCCTTTTGTGTCTTTAATACATTTATGTGCGACAAGTTACCAAACGACATTTCAAGAAGATTCGCTAGCTGTATGGTTACCATTCATGGGTTCTACCGAATTTTCGATGTGTAGCCTTCTCTCCAAATNGGGGGGGGGGGGGGGGGGGGGGGTGTTGGCTTTGGAGGGTCTTTACAAAACCACCCCTAATAGCACCAACACTAAAATTTTGGACTTTTAGGGGTGGTTTTGGAAGAGATAAAAACCACCCCTAAAAGTCACTTTTTGGAGTGGTTCTAAACTCCCCTCCAAAAAAAAAGGTGACTTTTAAGGGCAATTCTAAACCCCCCATAGACATATATAGCCCGGCTCTTGGGTCCTTTTCGAATTTCAGTGGGAATTTATAACCCAAATTCTATGGAATACTATATAATAAAGTAAAGCATTATGCTATCTATATTTTATTTCTATTTGAAATATAAATATGCTTTTTTTCATGGATAAACATTATCGAGATATAAATTACAATTTAGAAATATGTGTTTTCCTGGTAGAGAATATGTTTTTTCATTCTTTCAATCCATGTACAAAGATTTATATGTAGATATACTTTTATTAACCATGTCATGATTTCTCTATAAATTCATAGAATGCTTAATAACAATGGAAGAAACCGACTCTATGAAATAGGAGATTTAGACTAAGAAATCCATGCATGTAATAGGTGTTACAATTTTGGTGTACGAACTCTAGTATAAGGAACATTTTGGTTAATTTTTCAATGTTAATCATTGTATCATAATATTTAAATGATATATCACACTACTAAAAATAAGGGAAAATCAATATATAATAGTTTGAAAGGAAAGTGAGTTTGTTGCTTGTATTTTAAGAGAAATTAGGAAAAAAATATGTCATTAAATTAATTAGGATTTAAGAGTGAGATTTAGATGAATTAGGGATGTATACTAAATGGGTTTTTTATTAGATATTGGACAACAATGAAAATTATTAGCAAAAATAATAAGGTAAAGAAAGAAATTATGGTTTATCCCATATACTCTATGTGGATCAATTAACTACTTGTAATAAGGGAGGCAATAAAATGGAAGAAGCAAACAATGATGTAGTGTAGCTAACCCCACTTTTTAGTTCAATGCACATAATTTCAAACAAATATTATAATAATCCCCTAGGTTTATTTACTTCCCTTGGTGTGCCGAAGATCTAAACTAGGTTTCGAAATGAAATGAGATAATTAATTAACAAGGAGAAAAACTACTTTGTATAAGGAAAGAGGATACACAATAAGAAACCAAACAAAGATACAAACCTTACTTAACATATATGAAGGGGCTAGTATCCTCCTAAAAGAAGAAGCTTAGAAATCATCTAATCAATGAAATTTAAAGAACACAAACAATTTATCATTCATAAAAAACATCACCCCTAAATGTAGATATAATGACTCAACTATGATTAGTAAGAAGGTACCTTCCTCAACCACAGGGTGTTGGAACCTTCCTTGATATGGTAATGTTAATTAAGTAAATGTGGGAAAGGAAAAAGAAAAAGACACCCTAGGAGCATCCAACTGATCCAACTGATCCAACATGGAAACAACAAGCTAATTTGGAGACTCGATAAGTTGTTGAGGAAGCCTCTCACTAGTGGAGGGTTAAAGGTGATTGAAAATTGAAGTAGTGGAAGAGTGTGTGAGGAGGAATGAGAGAAAGATCATAAGTTTTTCCTTTACAATGTACTTAAATAGTAGATATAGAGAGTTAAGAGAAATATATGAACAAATGTGAATTATAGGAACAAAAGAGACAAAACTAATATCACCTACAAAATCATAACCTTTTATAGATAGTCCAAAAGGCGAGCAATGTTTACTTGTTTGTTTGAGTCGAAAAATTCAAATGAGAAATACTCCAACAAAATGATAATTCTTGACAAAATATTTCCTACCACTATAAATATTTTTTGGCCACCCAAAGTCTAACCACTAGTGGTCCCAACATTAATAATTACCAACTACCTAGTGAACCTTTTTTAATAAGGATGACCCTTTACATTAATTATCCACACACAAACTACTTAATAGGACTTATTCAAAGAGGATCGACCTATAAATTAAGTAACTAACTCATAAGTGTACTAAGTACCCCTAACTAGGGAGGTTAGGGTAGGACCCTGATATGCCCTCACCCTTCAAAAGAAACATTGTAATCAAGGTTGGAGGTGTGGAAGCTATTGTAAAATTGTGGTTAGTTGCTAGGTGACAGTATCTTTGGGATGAATATACTTCCAATATATGATGAATTCCTAAATTGTGTGTTGGTATATTCAGTATTCTCATTTATTTAATACTACCTCTAGCTGTAATCGAATGGAACCCTCTTCATTAAATTTAGGGAGGATGGGCCAAATACAACAATTTGGCTCAATGATTATCTTTAAACAAGACACATGAATTATAGGGTAGATCTTGGAGTGGGACAAGAGAGCCAATATGTACACAAATTATCCAATTGGAGTATTTGATAGGGGCCATAGAACTTGGGTGCTAGCTTTTGGAGGCTCTTTTATTTGAGAGATTTTATATTATAGTGTTCAAGATAAAGAAACACCTAATCCCCTTCTACAAAGCAGTGCTTTGAGCAATGCTCACCCACCTATTTCTTCTCATTCTATTTTGATGCAATATCAAATTGTCCTTAAGTGTATGCAAAATATCAACCCTTGTGTTAAGAGTGACAACCACTTCCCAGACCTTGGATGTGCCTACTAAGTATGAGGCCATGGATTAGGGGGTTTTCCATAGACATCCTCATATGGTGACATTTTGGTAGCACCATGATAGGTGGCATTGTACCATGATTTTATAATGGGTATCCATTGGATCCATTGGCATTATCAGTCAAATGCAAAACATTTCAAATAAATTTCAAGTCACATTTGATCACCATATGTTTGGGATGATATATCGTGCTAATTTTCAAGTTGTTTCCCTATAGTTTAAACAATTCATGATAGAACTTGTTGGTAAAGGTAGGAACACGATCTACCACAATTGAATTTGGCATGCCTTGTAATTTTAAAAATTATCCATGAATATTGGGCCACCATGAGTGACTTAAGTAGGAGTCGCAAGGAAAACAAATGAGCATATTTGGAAAGGAGGTAAACAACCACCATAATGACAAATTTGTTGTCAAATTTATCAATCCCAATGAAAATCCCTGGAAATGTCAACCTAGATTGTCGTCCAGTTGATAGAGGTTGTGATGGCCCATGCATCTTCATTGTTTTAACTTTGTTCCTTTGACATGTATAAAATTCAACTGTGATTTTATGTATTTGATTTTTCATGTCCTCCAAAAAGAATGAATGCATAACCCATTCATCTATTTATAAAATCTAGAATCACCCATAGTGGGATAAGAATGTAATTCTATTAACACTTACGATTTTAAAGAAAAATTATACACTAAGAAGATACACCATTTTTACATCAACATGTCGTTTTCCCAAGTGTATATTGTAGTGAGGTTTGGATCCTTTTGTAGTCATTAAATAAGTTGAATGATATTGACATTAGATAGCCATTCCTAGCATACCTCTACAATCCAATCTAGCATTGGTAAGGATAAGGGAAATAGGGACCTTTCCTCATCCAATATATGAAACAAGGCATTGGACACTAAGTTCTCCTTTCCCTTATTGTATTTCATCTCATAATCATAACATTACACCTTGACCCACTTTTGTTTCTTTTGTGAAGATAAATGGTGTTCCAAAAATCACTTCAAGATATGATGGTTTATCTTGATTTGAAAAAACAACCTAGATAGATAAGAGTACCATGTATCTACTACATGAAGGATGGCCATCATTTCTTTTTCATATGTAGAATTGCCTATTTTTTTATCATATAATTTTTTATTGGTGAATTCCAAAGGGCACCCCTATTCCATCAACATTTCCCTAATACCTTTGTTAGAGGAATCGAATTCTAGGATGAAATATTAGTGAAGTATGGCATTGCCAAGACTAGACTAGTATACATATATTCCTTGAAGACATGAATCTGACACTTGAATACATCATTCCATATAAGGAATTGAATATAAGGAAGGATATTAATGGGGTTGCAATCCTACCATAGTTTTGAACAAATTTCCTATTGTATCCAGTAAGGCAAAGGAAACCGCACAATCTTTTCAGCATTGATCATTGGGTATGCCAAATATTTCATTACCTCAATTTTCATGTGGTCAACTCACACCCATTCCTTACTTACAATGTGACCCAAATATTCCACTTTAGAAGTACTAAAATTGCATTTGGAAGATTTGATGAAAAAGTGGTTATCCAAATATAGTTGTATGGATTGTTCAACATGTGCCACATGTGTCTCCCTGCAAGTTTTGTCGTGGATCAAAAGATCATTGAAGAACAAAAAGGACCAAAATATCTTGTTCCAAATACTTTTAAACGTGTATGGAGCTATGAAAATATCAAGAGGAATCGACATAAACTTAGAATGCCCTTCTTTTGCACATAATCTAGTCTTAGGAATGTTAACCTTTTTCATCTAAATTTGGTGATAACCAAAACAAAGATAAATATTAGTGGTTAAATGTGCCCCATGAAGTTCATCCAAGAGGTTTTCAATGATTAGAATTGAAAATTTATCTTTAATCGTCAACTTGTTAAGAGTGCAAAAGTTAGGGCATGTCTACTAGTTTACTTCTTTCTTCAAAACCATGACATATGAGAGTAGTATGTGCTAGTACTATGATGTATCACTCTTGATTCCAACAATCCTAAATGATCTTTTAAATTTCATATTTTTGTACAAAATGATGTCCATATGGATGCACATTGGGAAAAAAACTTGCTTGGAATTAGTAGGATGCCATGATCATTCCCACCGTAGGATGGGAGTAAGTCATGGGGTGTTTCAAAGAATTGGTGATGATTGTTCAAAACAAAATGAAAATTATGATGAATTTCTTGTGGGGGGTATTCGCAACTTCAATGGCATTGAATTGTGCAATCAAGTGACCCTTCTTCAAGAGATTTTTCATATAGTGAGAGATGACGATTTTGAGTGAGCTTGCTTGGATAAATTAGAGAATGTATTGATGTCCCTCATTAAAGCTCATGTATAAATCCTTGAAATACAAGATAAAAGGGCCCGATGTTCCCAATAATTATTCTCACAAAATGACGTTATGACTTCCCATTTCAATGGAAAACATGTTAGGTTTTAGAAAGTATTCCCCCAATTGGATTTTCACACATTATATTATCAGTGTATGTTGTTGTACCCCCATTGGGGACATGCTTACCCACTTGCGGGATGTATTAATTATGTATAGACCTTGAGGTACAAACTCCATTGTAAGTCAAGGCAATAGTCCCTAGTGTAACATCATGTAAAGTGTGTTTGGAGTCTCTTAGAGAGAATTTGGCCCTGTTAGGGAAGACTTGTGGGCCCCATACTTATGTTTGGTCAGTGACTTGAAAGGGTATAAATAGGGAGGTGATATCCCTCATTTATACACACCTCACACTCTCAAGTTTGCATGAGAGAGAGAGAGAGAGAGAGAGAGAGAGAAAGGAGGAGAGATATATAGTTGTTGAATACTTATTATTACTACTTTTAATCATCTTACTATTCTAAGGAAGTTTGCAGGGTTTTCTCCTTTATGGTTTCCTCGGTGAAAATATTTGTGTCTCGTGTATCTTTTATATCTTATCCATCTTGTTGTACTTGTTATTCTTTTAGATAAAGATTCTAGATAAACCAATTAGATCTAAAGAAAAACTAACATGGTATCATTGCCTCTCTGAAAGAATCCACTGTGCAACTATGGAAACTAGGGCTTCATAGTTCAAGGTGTTCTCTCCATGGATCATCAAGAAAAGAGGGCTAGGCTAACTCGCCTCAGTAGGGTACATCATTTGTTGGAAGCAGTTTAAAAATTGAAGAATATTCATTTTTGACCCTATCACTAGTGTTGGGAGGAACTAGGGCATCAAGTTTTGGAGACTTCCCACCTCAATTTTCAGAAAGTGACCTTACTGAGCAACCCATCTCAAGGACGCACATCTTTCTGTCCAAACATAATTTCCAAGCTCCAATTTTGGAAAATCAGGGTTTCTCTGACAAACCCTAGGTCAACCAACTTCGAAACCAGGTCGGGCACCTCAAATCGGTAAGATCTAAATCTTTTATATTTCCATTTGAGGTTCTCATTTGAAAAGATGAATCACCATACTCAGCTTGAGGACAAAGGCTTGGGGGGGTTGATAACTTTTGAACATGGAAGTACAGAATCTCTTTGATCCTTGAAGAAAATGACTTGGATCAGTTTATCACTAAAGAAGTTCCAAAACCAGAGGGAGATGAGGCTAAGGCTGCTCATAAGAGAAGCATGGATAAGGCTAAGAGAATCATTGCAGATTCTATTAAGGATCAACTCATCCCCCATGTGTCTTCATTCAAGACATAGAAGGAAGTATATGATGCTTTGACAAAGATGTTCGAAGGAAAGAACATCAACCAGAATATGACTTTGAGGAACCAGTTGAAGAATGTGAATATCTAGAACTCCAAGACTATATAGTATTACTTCACAAGGGTTGCTCAAATCAAATAACAACTTGAAGCAGTTGAAGAGAATGTCGAAGAAGGAGAAATTGTAATGACTACCTTGACTGGTCTCCCTAGATCATAGGACTCATTCATTCAAGGGATTTGTGCAAGAAGGAGGTTGATCTCTTTCAGCAAACTCCAAGAGGAATGTGCACAAGAAGAAGCTAGACTCGTGACAAGAGAAGAGAAGATGGGAGAAACTGAATATCAAGCTCTCATAGTTCACACTAGGAAGAACTTCAAGAAGAAGGAGAAGAAGGATAAATTTCATCACAATAAGAAGAAGGAAAAGAAACAGAAGAAGACAAAAAGATATACTTCAAATGCTCGATGCTACACTTCTGATGAAAAGGGACATTTTGCAAGATTTTGTCTCATCGAGAAAAAGAGACACCATGCTCATATCGTTGAATATGATGAACCAACAAACAAAATTTTCAGATGAGAGAAGGATTATTCGGATGAAGAGTATGTGCTAACTGCAACACATACATGCACTCTCTAACATGAAGAGAAGTGATTGGAATCATTCGTAAATATGTCTAAACATGAGTCACCTCACAAGGTGAAACTTGGGGATGATTACCAATACCCCATAAAAGGGAGTGGGGAAGCTTCATAAAATCTTGACTCTGGGAAATATTTAAAGATGCAGGATGTTCTATATGTTCCAGGATTGAAAAAGAGTCTTCTCCATCTCTGCACTAGATGTAAAGGGAATTAGGGTTTATTTTATCAATGGCCAAGTTCTAATGTGGCCAAGGGGAAATACACTAGAGGATGCAATAGTGATTGGAGAGGAAGACAAAGGCTTGTACAAGCTAAAAGGACAACTTGAGAAAGCACTAGTTCTTCAATCAATTGAACCAAGTGAACTATGGCACAGAAGGATTGCACATGTGCACTACAGAGCACTACCGATGGAAGTCAAAGCAGTCTCAAGATTTCCAGAGATCTAGGAAAAGCATGAAGGCATTTGCAAAGGATGTGCACAAGGAAAAAATGTGAAGAAGACATTTTCCAGCAGTGAGAGAAAGGCTAAAGGAATACTAGAGATATTACACTCAGATGTATGTGGACCCTTTTCTTCTAGCTCAATAAGCGGGTATGTGTACTATGTTTCCTATAGATGATTTCTCACGTAAGACTTGGATATATTTCTTGAAAGGAAAAAGTGAATTTTTCAGTAAGTTCAAGGAATATAAAGCCTTGGTCGAGAACCATATTGATAGGAAGATCAAGATTCTACGGTCAGATAATGGAGGAGAATTCACCTCAGAATAATCTAAGGAACACTGCAGAGAATCTAGGATTAAGGGGGAGTTGAGCACTCCATACAATCCTCGGCATAATGGGATTGCAGAATGAAAGAACCGAACCATCATGAAAGCATCAAGAGTTGTGTTGCATGACCAAGATCTTCCTATGCACCTTTGGGTGGAGGAAGCAAGAACAACTGTGTATGTACAAAACTGTACTCCTCATCGAGTACTTGACAACAAGTCTCCTGAAGAATATTTCTTAGGAGAGAAACCAGAATTCATCCATCTGAGAATATTTGGTTTCTTGGTGTACATACATATCCCAAAGGAGAAAATGACCAAGCTCAATCCTTCCGAGAGTAAGGGTATATTCATAGGATACAATGATATATCAAAGGCCTACTAAATATACTTCCCAGGATTCAAGAATATCGACATCAGTAGAGATGTAACCTTTGATGAAGACTCTACATACTTCAGATCCAGGAGGACTCATATCCAGGAATTTGAGGAACCTGAAGAGACAATATTTCGAGATGTGGAAATTGGAGAAGCAATTCCAAAATACCATGAAGATCATGACATAACCACAAGATATAGTAGAGACATTCCTTGAGAAGGACTCCCACAAGAGGAAACCAATATGGGCATGGGAGCTAATACAAGAAGCTGAAAGGTATGGTGTTCCAGAAGGAATAAATCAAGAGAGAAAGAGGGAAAATCCCTACAATAGCTATGCGTCCCTACCGTGTGACATCATTGATAGAGAATCTTCTACCTATGAAGAGGCTACAGAAAAGAAATAATGGAAGGATTCTATGATCGATGAATATCAGTCAATCATGAAGAATGATGTCTGGGAGTTAGTTCCTAGACCGGAGAAGAAGTCTATCATGAATTCAAAGTGGATGTACAAGATCAAGCGTGTTGTAGATGGCAGCATCGAGAAATACAAGGAAAGTTTCGTAGATTGAGGCTTCTCACAAAAAGAAGGCATAGACTACGAAGAGACATTTGCACAAATGGCGAGGTACACTTCCATTAGAACCATACTTTCATTGGAAGCAATTATGAAATGGAGAATACACCAGATGGATGTCAAGACAACTTTCTTGAATGGTGTAGTCAAGGAGGAAGCGTACATGGAACAATCACTGGGATTCGAGACACATGATAGGAAGACCCATGTGTGCGAATTGAAGAAGGCCTTATATGGATTGAAACAAGCACTAAGGACATGGTATGGTAGGATGAAAAACTTCTTGATGAGCTTGGGATTTACCAAGAGTAAAGCGGATTCCAACCTCTAGTTCAAGGTTGAAGATGGAAGACCTATGATACTCCTTCTATATGTCGATGACTTGTTTTTTACAGGAGAAGAGGAACTCATTACAGATGCAAGGAGGAAACTTGCTACAAAGTTCTAGATGAAAGAACTAGGTATGATGCACTACTTCTTAGGCATGGAGGTGTGGTAGAGTGCAAAAGGGATTTTCCTTGGTCAAGGAAAGTATGCAGTGGAGATTATGAAGAGATTCAGAATGTTGGACTACAAGGCGATAGCCACACCTATGGCATCTAACTTGAATCTTCTGAGTGATGCTTCATCTGAGTCAGTTTATGCCACGATGTATCGTCAAATGATTGGCTCATTGATGTATCTGGCGAATACGAGACTAGAAAAATGCTTTGCGGTGAACACCCTGAGCCAGTTCCTGACGAATATGAGACATGTTCACCTAATAGCTGCAAAGCATATTCTGAGGTACCTAAAAGGTACAGTGGATTATGGGCTCAAATATGATCATGTGAATCAGAATATTAAACTACATGGTTATTTTTATTCAGATTGGATAGCTAGCGTAACTGATAGGAAGCGCACCTTAGGTTGTTGCTTCAGTTTGGGATCTAGCATGATCTCCTGGTTCAGTAGGAAGCAATCATGTGTGATGCTGAGTACAACCAAGGCAGAGTATGTTTCCTCTTGATCAGCTAGTTGAGAGGAAATGTTGCTGTGAAAGCTACTACTTGACTTGTTTGATCTCCATTTGGATGTGACTTGTATCTTCTATGATAATCAGAGTTGCATGAAGCTATTGAAAAACCCAGTGTTCCATGACAATTCAAAGCACATTGAGATCAAGTTCCATTATATAAGGAATATAATACAAAGAGGATCACTAAAGCTCCAATACATGGAAACAAAGGAGAAAATAGTCGATGTGTTGACTAAGCCTCTAGCGAGAGTCAATTTTGAGTACTTTAGAGAAAGACTTGGTGTGATCCAGATTGACATCCCTCGAAAGAGAGAGTGATGTGTTTAGCATAGCTAGAGAGACAAGTTGTTTGAGCATAACATCCTGGTGAAGCTCGTAGGCTGCTTAGATGTAATCAATCCTGTAGGTTATCCTTGGATAAGTCATGGCAAAGCTCGTAGGTTATCCTTGGATGTAATCGGTCCTAAGGTGTTTCTATGCTAGAAATAGCTGATACATAATATCTCGCATGGGAAATGAGATAGGTTGTCCAAGTGAGAAAAATCCAGGTGAAGCAGGATGCTCATATGTAATCAGTCCTATAGGTTGTCCTCGTATGTAATCAATCCTGGAGAAGCTTGCAGGTTATCATTATATGTAATCCTTCATGTGACAGGTTATTCAAGTGTAACATGAGACATTGTGTGGTACGTAGGTTACTCTAATGTAATAAGTCATGTGGTTTGTTTGAGTGTAAAATGAGAGGTGGCATGGTACGTAGGCTAGTTGGATGTAATATGCCTCGAATTTTGTCTAAACATAAGAGATCCTGGAC
>LPNX010179420.1:174282-194850 GCA_001517045.1 Pseudotsuga menziesii | reverse complement strand
ATTTCTTGTTTACCTCATCATATAGACGGTATGCCTTGGAGTATTCTTCGTACCCCAGGAAAATGCATTTTCTACTTCGAGCACCAAGCTTGTTTCTTTACTCCTTTGGAATCAAGGCATAACAAGTGGAACCAAAAACTCTGAGATGCCTGACTGAAGGGAGATGGCCAAACCACATTTCATGTGGAGTTTTGTTATCAAGTGCATTTGAGGGACTTCTGTTCCTCAAATATGCTGCACATTTCACTGCATCACCCCAAAACATTAGTTTTACATTTTTGAAAAACATCATTGAGCAAACCATATTCATTATGGTTCTGTTCATTCTTTCTACTACACCGTTTTGTTGAGGATTGTAGGGAACAGTAGTCTGATGTGCAATTCCATGTTGGCGAAGATAATCTTCAAAAGCATTTGAAGTGTATTATTTCCCATTATCAGTACGAAGTGTACCAATTTTTTATTGTGCTTGTTTTTCAATCAATGCATGAAAGTCTTTGAATGTTTGAAATGCTTTTGATTTTGTCTTTAAATAGTAAATCTAGCACATTCTTGAGTTGTCATCAACAAATGTCATAAAATACTTATTTCCATTTGCTGAAGGTGTTGGCATTGGGCCACATAAATCAAAATGCACTAGTTCTAATTTCCTACTTGCTCTGAAATTAGATTCATGGAATGGCAGCTTACTATGTTTCCCTAATATACATGCATCACATTTGTTCTTCTCTTTGGGAATGGTGGTCAAACCAAATACACCATTCTTTCTCAACAAACGAAGACTGTTATAATTTAGATGACCAAATCTTGCATGCCACAATGAACTAGATGACATATTACCTTCTCCATGCTGAGAGAGGTAGGCATAGTTCTGAACTCTTGCAGATGAACCCTTTAGCTTCAGTAGCTTCCCATCTTCATATCCAGTCATGATGACTTGGTTGTCAGAGGACTTTCTTATTTCAACGATTCCATCAAACATGTGGATGGAATGGCCTCGCTGTCGAATCTCCACCAAGGACAGCAAGCTTCTCTGCAACTCTGGAAGATAAAGGACATTCTTCAACACAAAATCAGGGAATCCAGGCATCTTCAGTCGAATGGTGCCCATTCCCTTTGGTTTAAGACTAGACTTATCTGCAAAGTAAACTATGCCATCTATTGTTTCATTAAGTTCTTCAAAACAATCTTTTCTAAATGTCATGTGTGAAGTTGCACCAGTATCAAGCAGCCAACAATCTTTGTAAGATGAAAGTGAAGTCATTTCATTAATTCCAAGATTACAATGTGCAACAATACAAGAATTAAAAGATTTAATAGCATCTTGGTCATCTTTATTCTCGTTATTTTTGTCTTTGATGGAGTCTCATGGAGCCCAACACTGATCTGATGTGTGCCCAGTCTTTTAACAACGCTTGCACTACAGATCTGATCTTTTGTTTTTGCCCCCTCTGCCTCTGAAATTTATTCTTCCTCTGCCTCTCTCTTTGCCAGAGAGAGTGGCACCAACTATTGATGACAAAGATTGCATCTTTTATAGCTGTTAGTGTAATGAACTTAATATGACAAAGATAAATAGAGAAAAACAAAAACCTTGCAGGTCTACAGTCTCTACCAAGGTGATTTACAATGTTAATATCTCAACTTCAAGTTTTAAAAATGATACAATGACAGAGAAAATATTACAACCAACAGTCAACAATTATCTCAGCTCTTCGTAGATTTCAAAATCCAAAACTTTATGCATTCAACATGATGGACAGTCTCAACATAAAAGATAGGTATTAGAGCAGTCTTCAAGTCGCATCAGTCTTCAAGTCGCAGCAATGATCACAGATACTCAACACATATATACCACAATCACAGGCCACAACATATATTTATTTCTCCACTTAATCTGAAAAAACTATGATTGCAACATTGAATATCATGTCCACAAATAAGTGAGGACGTCCAAGCATATTTTCAGTAGACAAACGGGGCTTGGCATTTCTTGAGCTTCACAATCGAAGAGCTTAGTAGCAGCGGCTATTGTTTTCTTAAGTGCAATATCAAATGAATCCTATAAGCAAGACGTTGTCATTTGTTCAAGGATGGATGTATACATATATTTCTCTTAACACAATATTGGAAAATCCTCTAACAATAAATAGTTTTGATATGGCTCCCAATCACAGAATTGTAGACACTTGTAAACAACGCTGGTAAACTGATTGAAGACTCATACATCAGTAATATTTAAAATATTTCTTACAGCCTTCTCCACGCAATATATATGATCATTCTTCAACACAATATATATATCAGTCAGCATGATATATATCAGCATAAACGCAGTCTATAGCAGTCTTCAATAGGCTCCATGCACTGCTAGAAGGGTTTGCGAAGGCGTAAAGGCAGTCACCAATCTATTACAGCGTTCAACGCAGTCTGTCTTCAACATATATCAATGCATATATCAACGCATATCAAAGCATATATCAACATATATCAATGCATATCAGTATATGTACGAGCTGCGATGCAGAACCCTAGCAAAACGCGGGAACCAGCAAATGGTGTCTTCACAAATCGGTGGCCGCTCAACTTACACTGCTCCACAATACAACGTTTGGCTTCTCACAAGACTTTATGCACAGGCTCCCATTCACACAGGATGCAGATGCAACAAACACACAAGCCTCTAACCACACCAATCGGCATACATGGGCCTTTTCCTTATAGTTCTTCCTCCCCCATACACCAGCGATCTACTTCACGTGGTGAACGCAGTGAGAAAGGAAAACCTAATAAACAGTAAGTGGCATATAGATCATTTGATCATGTGATCTAATCACGGTCATACCATATCCGAAGTTAAAAGTCAGATGGGAGTCTGAAGGTTGGAGTCGAGTCAGCCATGGCAGATAAGAGATGAGGCTGCAGCACTGCAATATGACTTGAATTGGGAGAATTTGAAAGCGTATAAAGAATGAAAGGTCGGGGACTATGACAGGCACGTGAGATAGAACTGCAAGACAAAATTGGTGCCTCAGAAAGTTGTTAGAAAAGGTAAACGACACGCAGGCAGAGACAACACAGGCCAGACATTCTTGCTGAGACTCAACACTCGGGACTGTGGCCGAGAGACAACCAGAATTCCTTTATCTCAAGGAGGAGGGCATTCTAAAATGCAACGCCAAAGGGTGCAGTGCAACAACAATTTCACAGAGAGTATGCAGAATACCAAGAATTAGGGTTAGGTAGGTCTCCAAGAGAATAACACATACAATGAATGCACGCAGGTTGGAAGGAGAAACGCATGCAAATGGCAGACTGACGGAGCAGGCAGTCTGGCAATGGACTGGCAAGCAGAATGCTAGGACCGAAATGCAGCAGGCAGGAGTTATGGCTAATAGCTAGGCTCTGATACCACTGATAGGTATAACTCCTAGTTCAATCTATTCCATTGACATATCATACATTTATACATTTCATGTGGCGGTTGAGAACCAGCCTTTTCACCTTCCTATGCAACTATTCAAATTCCTACATAACAATGTATTTATTTATTTACAATATATAATCCCGGCGGATTATATTCTAACAATAACTAAGGTTGATTATTCCTAACCTTAGTCCCAAAAATTAATTCCGTAGTACGCAAGAGTGATTTTCCCAAATACTATGCTTGATGTACTATAGTGACGAAAGATTCAAAGGAATTTGTAGGGATAGTCTCAAGTACACCAAGGGAAATTCCCATATACTCAAAGGTACACGAAATATTGAATATGTGCACATATTTTGTTCAATGCAATACTACTCGCTAGATACCAATAAAGGTGTACATGGGCATCTAACCATGACCACACTTACACTCCCTATGTGTATGCTTCCCAACATCAATTGAACCCATTGAATATTAGATCTCTATGTTTATAGACGTTGAAGGACATATCTAGCCTATAAAAAAACTTTAAAACTCGTGTGTTGGCGCATGAAAGTGCTTTGATACCACTTGTAGCATACTTACATAACATATACAAAGAATTTAAGAGCAATATATGAAGGTATTCAAACTGAAGGAAGTAGAAGAGACATAACCAAAGTATAACACCTACAAACTTATAACCCTTCATTTAGAATCCAAAAGGTAGCCATTGATCACTTTGCTCTTTGAAGGGGCATGCTCTAGAGGAGTAGTGCTCCAATAAAATGGTAATTCTTGAAAAAACATTACATAGCTTCCTACCTATATAAATACTTTTTCATTATCAAAACCCTAACCATTAGTGTTCTTAACATTAATGAGTATTAAATACCTAGTGGGTATTAATGAGTAAAACTTGAGGACCACTTATTGCATTTCCAAGATTCTTATTAAAAGAAACAGTAGAATCGTCTTTAAAACCCATAAAACACTCAAACAATTATTCAGGAGTGTTAAAGATAAATCCAATCCATTTCAATCCCAAGGTGTCTATCAAATTTCGTGTTCCTGTGGAAAATCATACATTGGTCCAACAAGAAGGTCCATCCAAACTCGGCTCAAAGAACACATCATTGACACCCAACACAATCACCTCAATAAATCTGCTATAGCCAAACATTTGTTTAATATTAAGCACCAAATCTATTTTGATCAAACTAAGATTCTAGCTTCCACATCTCATTATTCTTCTAAGTTAGTAAGAGAAGCTATAGAGATTGAAAAACATCCTTGGAACTTTAATCATGAAGATTGATAGAAACCAAGTAATTCTTGGAAACTGTTAATCCATCATCATTGTCATTAATTATGCACTTGTCGTTTTCTCATTCTCTCCCTCCTCTCTTCTTTGACTCTAGTCCCCCTTTTCTTTCAATTTTTTTTCTTCATCTAATATGTTTTATTTTTTTACATTTTTTTGAACAATCTTAAACTTCTAAACTAAAAAATTCTCCAATTTTTTTATTATTGTTAACTTTATTTTATCTTGCCTCCATTTTCTTCCTTTTTATTATTTAAATTAATTGTTTTCATTATTTAATCTTTAATCTTTATTTTATTTTACTTTTATTTATTTTTAATTTTATTTTTATTATTTTTATTTATTATTTATTTCCTTTCTTTAATCAACTTCTTTTTATACTCTTATTAGAATCACTATTCATTTTAACTTTAAAATTCCACCTTTTTAAATCATTCTTATTTTTTTATTAAACATTAACTAATTTTAAAAATTTCCTCAATTTTATATCTTTTAGTTTAATAAACCTTAAATTTAAGGTCCTCTCCCCCCCTTCTTTTATGCATTATTTTTTATCCTTAGTTACATTATTATCCTTTTAGTATTTTTCTAACTAAAATTCTTTCAATTTAAATTAATATTATATTTCTTAAAAATAAAAATAAAAAACAATTTCTAATTTTTTTTCCTTAGAATAAAATTTAATTCTAATGGCTAGTTCTTATTTTTTTTTCTCTAACGGATATTTATCCCTCTAACTCTATTTATTTCACCATTCTTAACTTCTTTCTCACAACAACTTCAACTTTGATCCTAAAGTCGGGTGAAGTGTCCACTCGAAACGCGTCGATCGTGTTTAAAATCTAACAGAGTGCATATCTAGAAGATCAAATACAAAGGACATGTGTTTCCTTTTAAGAGATCATAAGTTCAAATCTAGAGGGGGCTAGAGTATGTACACCTATGTAGACTTTAGTAGTAAAATCACTACGTAAAGGCGGTCCCTTGTCCCACAAACAAGGGAGTCTCATACACCAATTTGGTGTCTAGCTTGGAGGTGACCTTAAACTTAAATGATTATTATTATTATTATTATTATTAAGAATTACCTTTTACGTTAATTATTCACACATCAACTGCCTACCTAGTGGGTCTCATTCAAAGAGAATGATCCAATACTTCAATTAACAAACTCATAACTACGATAAATATAGAGTTTAGGATGAGAACCTAACACTGCTGATCTAATAGAGTTTCAATATACAAGAGAGTGATAAAATAAACCCTTAACAATTTGAAAATAAAAAATTAAATAGATTTGGGAATACCATAAGGGCACAAGTGAATGTTTCTATACTTGTGGGACAAAGTGTTTTTTTTTTTGCTAGAATTAAGTGTTGGGCTTTCAATCAAAGAACCATAAATTTTAGGGCCATATTGCATTGAATTAAAGGAAATTCCATTTCTTTGATCCACAATCCTTGGGCAGCATGGGGGGTAGGGTATGAAAAATTCATGGTTCGCACCATGCGTAGAGACTAAGGAACTCATAGGAAACTTTGACCAAGTATTGGACCTCCTAAAAAGCATATCCAAATGGTTCTAGGGATGTCAAGAACCTAATATGAGTCATTTCCAACCCACTATACACTGAGTCTAAGGCACAAAGCCCAAGGCCACTGTAGTCACACAAAAGATGTCCCAAATGAGGGACCTAGAAAGTATATCAAATTCAAACATACGGGCAAGGGCCAAAGATAAAGGGAAAGGATGAAGAGGGCCCTTATCATAGGGCTATACATGAAGTGGATATGTCAAAATCACGCATATAGACTATGACATGTTAAGTCAAAGGGGAACACTCTAATGCAAGTGAACCATCTCTAGGATGGATGGAAGGTCATTGTTGACAACCTCGAGAAGGTCATATATTGCAAACACACAATGAATACTTGGTAGTATCACTATGAAGTGCAAAAACTATACCACAATGATATTTCTTTCTGTCTAATTGATCTCTAAATATGCAAAATTCCAAGTTATTTTTTTTCTTCTCAATTTCATGTTTTTTGTTTTAATTATAACTTGTGGAATGGAACAATAAACACCAAACAATGCATTGATGAATGCCATAATGTTAAGATACACATGAAGCATTTCACATATAATAATTTATATCCTAACATATATATAACATTTAATATTGCATTGTTATACTTAATACTTGCCCATAATATGGCGTCCATCATATATTTTGTTTTGCAATGTTGTGATGAATATTCTTGTATAGATACATTTAGTAGTTTGCAATTAGACATCATGATGAGCGAATGTGATCATTAAGGCGAGGATTGTAAGGGGCATTCAAAATGCTCTATCTTCAAAAGTTATGTGGAATTTTGACGAAATATCCGCTCATGTTTTTGGATTAGGTTTTAGGTCACTTTAGAGACGACCTTAGAGGTAGAGTTCTCCCAATTTTCGGAAATAAAAGAAGTTGTTGGAAATGAGGTTGTTAGATTACGGAGCTTATTGTGGTACACCCCTGGATTCACACATAATCGGTGAAGGGTTATGGGACGAAGAAACCACAAAAACACATGGGTTAAGAGTTAACAAAAATTGGCAATGGTAAAACCGCTATGCTTGACATTTTCAGAAAGAATTCTTGTTCCGAATTCACTCATTCAACCTACCTACCAATTTGGCTAAATCCGAGCCTGGATAACTGTACCCGCCAAGTGCTCATGATAGAATTGCAGTTAAACTATTTCAAATATCTACATACTAACTATATAACGTCTGGTCCAGATAGGTTCCTCGCTGTATTCGAGCTATGGAATGAATCACTTATGAAGTATTTAATCAGCCGAAGATGAGTAACATTAGCAAACCAAAATGCGATTCTTTGTTAGGCTGATGCATCAGCCTTCCAAATGCATAAGTGGGCATACTAAGATTTCACAATCGACATTAAAACTCGAATCCAGTGATTGTTTGGGCATCGCCGCGCTCTGCAGGAATGGCAGCCTGGAGGAAGCACTCTGCATTTTGCATGCCATGGACAAACAAAACATTCCAGTGGATCCTGAAACCTATGGGTTCCTCATTCAGGCGTGTGCGAATAAGAAAGCAATAGAAGAAGGTAAGCGAGTCCATAATCACATGATTTCTGCCCGAATTCCCCTGAATTTCTTTTTAGCTTCAAACCTGGTTGTTATGTATGCCAAATGCGGAAAACTGGAGGATGCGCGCAATGTGTTTGACAAAATGCGTGAACGAAATACCCTTCTGTGGAATTCGATGATTAGAGGATATGCTATGAACGGAGACTGTGAGGAAGCTCTTCGGTTATATTACCAAATGCAAAATTCTGGCATTCGGCCCGACAATTACACCTTCCCCAGCATTCTCAAGGCTTGTTCGGCGCTGGAGGCTCTGCAAGAGGGAAGGGATGTACATGAATCCATACGCAGGAATGGGTTTGAATCGGTTGTTTATGTGAGCAATGCGCTTGTTGCCATGTATGCAAAATGTGGGAGTTTGGATGATGCACGCGATGTGTTTGACAGAATGTCTTGGCGAGATGTGGTGTCATGGAATGCCATGATTGCAGGATACGCTCATAACGGGTATTGGGGTGAGGCCTTGAAGTTATTTAAGCAGATGCAATGCGCCGGACTGAAGCCGGATCCTGCAACGATTGTGACTGTGCTTCCGGCTTGCGCGCAATTAGCAGTTCTGCAAAATGGCAAGGAGGTTCATAACCACATCATTAGGAATGGCTTTGAATCTGATGTTGTGGTGGGGAATTCTCTTATTGCCATGTATGCCAGATGTAGATGTATAGGCCATGCTGGCAGCGTGTTTGATAGTATGGGTAAGAAGACTGTTATTTCATGGAATGCGATGATTATGGGATATGTGCAGAATGGACTTTCTCACAAAGGTATAGATTTGTTTCGTGAACTGCAAGTGGCTGGAATTAAAACTGACCAGGTAACCATCTTGGGTGTTCTTAAGTCATGTACTCACTTAGGATCTCAGAAACAGGGGAAGGAAGTACATGGTTATATAATCAAGGGTAATCTTGGTTCAGAAGTCGTTATACAGAGTGCCCTTGTAGACATGTATGCCAAATGTGGTAGTATGGAGAAAGCATGCTTAGTTTTTGACAAAATGTTTCATAGAGATGTTGTTTCCTGGACAGCAATGATTGCAGGCTATGCTGAGAATGGGTATGGAGAGCAGGCTTTGGACCACCTCCATCAAATGCTACTGGCGGGCCAGAAGCCTGACCCTGTTACCATTGCAAGTGTTCTTCCAGCGTGCACTCATTTAGCAGTTTTACAAAAGGGGAAGGAGATCCATGGCTATGTAACTAGACATAGTTTTGAGACAAACTCCTTTGTGGTCAGTGCTCTTGTAGACATGTATGCCAAATGTGGGAACATAGAGGATGCACGCCTAGTATTTGACAAAATTTCCCAACAAGATGCAACCTTGTGGACAGCATTGATTGCAGGGTATGCTATGCATGGTTATGGCAATGACGCCCTCACACTTTTTCACCAAATGCAACAGACATGTATGAAGCCAGATTACATCACATTCATTGCTGTCCTTAGTGCATGCAACCATGCCGGCCTAGTTAATGAAGGTTGGGAGTACTTTGATAGCATGATTCGGGATTATCATATCATACCAGGTTTGGAGCACTATGCCTGCATGGTTGACCTGCTTGGCCGTGCAGGGCGCCTGTCTGATGCATATGACTTTGTAAAAAGCATGCCCTTGAAACCGAATGTGAATGTATGGGGGGCCTTACTTGGTGCCTGTAGAACTCATTACAACATAGAGTTAGCCAAAAATGTGGCAGAACATTTGTTTGAATTAGAACCTGAAAATATTGGAAATTATGTGTTGCTGTCAAACATACATGCTGCAACTGGCAGGTGGGATGAAGCAGAAAAAATAAGAAACATGCTGAAAATTAGAGGTTTAAAAAAGAGACCAGGATGCAGCTGGATTGAGATAAGGAATAAGGTACATACATTCTTTGTAGGTGACAGATCACACCCACAAATGGAAGAGATTTGTCTAATGCTAGATAGCTTGGCTGGGCAGATGGTGGAGGCAGGGTATATTCCTGATATGAACTTTGTGCTGCAAGATGTCGAGGAGGAAGAGAAGGAGAATGCACTATATGGCCATAGTGAAAAGCTTGCAATTGCTTTTGGGCTCATGAACACATGTCCTGGGACACCTATCCGAATCACTAAAAACCTTCGGGTTTGTGGTGATTGCCATGTTGCCACAAAATTTATCTCTAAAATTACTACACGAGAAATCATTGTTAGGGATGCAAATCGTTTTCATCATTTCAAGAATGGGTGGTGTTCTTGTGGGGACTATTGGTGAAGCTAATGAAAATAGAGCAAACTGGGCTGGTGGCTAGGGATTTTGTATACCTTTGTCTCTGATAAAGTAGTTGCTCAGCAATCCAAGATATGAATGTTTTATAAATGAGCGATCTTTTGGACTAGTAATATTTAGTCTCACAGATGAGGAAAGCCAGTATATATCATTGATAATCCCTTCAAAACATAGTCCTTTTGAACAACAACGACAGCAATAATTGTTTTGTACTTGTACAATATAACATTATTTGAGGACATCTGGTGGGAACCTGGGATGTTTCTGATGATATCTGTATACTAAATCACAAACTCCTTTGTTACATGAGTTCCCTCGTATTGTTGAGTGACCTTGGAGTTTTGTGCCAGGGTAGCCAAAACTCCTTTCAGTGGAACCAGAGTGAAGAAATTCTTTATACCAGATTAACTAACCATTCAAACTACTTGTCAGTGATTGCAGACTAAAGTTAGAAGAATCTATAAAAGATCAGGATAAATCATTAGAGGAATTTTGGGGTCTAAAATGGGCCTCCTAAGGAAAATAATAAAATAATAGTTAAAATAATAAAATAATATTGATTAATTTTGGAGGAAGAAAGAAAAAAACTACTTTTTGTGTTCGTATTTTCGACATATCTCCCTGTGTTTTTACTCAAATTTCGATCGAGAGAGCTCGTTGGATGCAGAATTTGATTCCACATCCAACGAGTACCCATACTGCATACTTTTGATGGACCTCGCTACCCCAAAAATAAGAAATACCCGAAAAAATGTGATGATGATGTCATCATCACGTTTTTTCAGGTATTTCTTGTTTTTGGGGTAGCGGGGTCCGTCAAAAGTATGCAGTGTGGGTACTCGTTGGATGCGGAATTTTCAGGTATTTTTTGTTTTTGGGGTAGCGGGGTCCGTCAAAAGTATGCAGTGTGGGTACTCATTGGATGCGGAATCAAATTCCGCATCCAACAAGCTCTCCCGATCAAAATTTGAGTAAAAACACAATGAGATATGTCAAAAATACGAACAAAAAAAGTAGTTTTTTTTAATGACAAATATGTCAATTCAACCATTATGGTTGACGTATTTTATTGAAATTCTATTGGTTCTTGAATTTGAAGTCACAAAAAATTATTTTGGCACGTTTTCTTATAAGGCCCATTTTAGACCCCAAATTTCCTCTAATGGTCAGTAACAAAGTCTTGGGCAATATGTTATCTAACAGATAGAATCTTTGAAACTACTGCAATCTGTATGTTCTTATGCCTTTAATTAGGTAGCAAAGGTTGTCTTTTTGTTGTAAGTGGCAACAGAATCATGCTGATATAGATCTCCAACAAGTGCATCATGGAAATCCATGGAGCGTAAACACATATTATCATAGCCATAGGAGTTCAAAATAAAATCTCTTGTGTAAATGTAATTTAGTGCATCGGGAAAGCTGTCCAAACCAAGGCTGCAGGGAATCGCTCCTCCCCCTGACGAATCACTCCCGATTCGCGCTTCGGGAGGAATCGCGATTCCTCATCAATTCCTCCCGGGAGTGATTTTCGAAATCGTGATTCCGTCCAAAAAAAAATGCTCCCTGACTTTTGCAAAATCGTCGAGGGAGCGATTAGGAATCGACGCTCCCAAAGCGATTCCTCAGCACTCCCGGGTCGATTCCTAAGCAAAAAAAACGCTCCCAAAATCGCTCCCTAAGCGATTCCGCGCCATGGAAAAAAAAATTCTTATTTTTTTTTTAGCAAAAAAAAGGTTTTTTTTATGGTTGCCTAGGGTTTAATTAGTGTGTATAAACACTATTGGCCTCCATTTGGACTCATTCTATTCCCCATTTGCTTGTTTTCATTATTCTTGTTAGGGCTTTGAATGGCTTTGCTAGTTGTTTGAGAGCAAATTTGTAGGAGCTTGGAAGGGAGATTGGAGGGGAGATTGAAAGCTTCTATTTGTGAGAGCTTGGAAGGAAGATTGAAGGCTTCCATAGAGACATTCAACCATCCTTGAAGAGTTAAAGAGGTAGACTTTAAAAACCCAATCTTTGTTTGTTTTGAAAAAAATATTTTACTATGTTAAAATTTTAAATCTTGTATGTGTTTTTTTCCTACCATTTCCAATTTCTTCTTCTCCATCATTCTATTGTAGGCAAGAAGTGATTCTCATATTGAATCAATAAGCATGATGGACATGTGGTTTTTGTGGCTAGTTGCGATTCTTCTCATGATGGTGGTGGTGGGAAGTAGGTTTGGTGGTGGCAATGATGAGGATGAAGAGATAGGGAGCCGCACATACCATGGAGAGGAGAAGGAAGGGGGAGAGGAGGAAGCGGAGGAGGAGGAGATTGAGAGTGATGAGGGGCCAAAACAAGGCACAACACCTTTATGGAAGTATGTGACAAGGCTTGGGGGAGGGAGAGGGGGTGGAACCACAAAGTTTACATGCCTCCATTGTAATAAAACATACATAGGCTCATATACCCGTGTGAGAAAGCATTTGTGTGGGATTATGCCATGTAATCAAGGTAAGACTATTGGAGTCAAAACATGTGACACAGTCTCAGGTAAAGAAAGAAACAAATATAGGATGGAAGAGGAGGCTGCTTAAAACAATTCCAAGAGATCAAGGGTCGAATATGAATCCCCACAGAGAATGTTTAGTGGTGGATCTGGATCATCATCCACCCATGCTAGTGGATTCTCGCCTGTGCGAAAAACATTATCATATTTCCTTGAACTCAGTTGCAGAGATGATGTGAATTCAAAAGTTTACAGGTTTCTCTATGCATGTGGTGTTCCATTCAATGTTCTTCACTCACCCTATTGACATGAAATGGTACAAGCCATCAATGGTGCCCCTAAAGGATATAGGAGCCCTGGGTATGACAAAGCTAGAACCGTGGGAGTTGACAGGGAAAGAGCCAAAATCAATAGTGCTCTTGGAAAGTTTACAAATGATTGGTTGTTATATGGGGTATCCATTGTATCTGATGGGTGGACAAATGTTAAAGGCAAACCATTGATAAATATTCTTGGCGTGTCTGCTAGTGGCGCAGTCTTCCTTTCAGCTCATGACTACTCAGATCGCTACAAGACTGGTATCAATATTACACAACCTTTACTTGACACCATTCAAACGATTGGGCCATACAATGTCATTCAAGTCATCACAAATAATGCTGCTAATTGCAAGGCAACATGAGCAATCATTGAGGATAAGTATCCCAACATATTTTGGTTAAGGTGTTTGGTTCACACATTGAACCTTTTGATACATGATATTGTTAAGATGAAGGACCCTAGTTATCGATGGATTGGTGCCTTGTACAAGAGAGGTAAGAAAATGATAAAATTTATCACCAATCATAGCATGGCCCACCACATTTTTTGCAATCAATCTAGGTTGGAGCATTTGAAGATTGCAAAGACTAGATTTGGTAGCCACTACCTCACCTTCATGAGGCTTTTGAAGGTAGGAGAGGCATTGGCTAGTATGGTCTCAAGTGATTCGCCGTAGGGATTGAAAGACAGAGCTGCAAGCGCATCTGATAGACATGACTTTCAGGAAGTGGAGGACACCGTTCTTAATGGTCATTTCTGGACACAGGTTAAATATGTTCTACAATTCACCAAGCTCATTTATAATATGATTCGTTTTGCATATACAGATCAACCGGTAATTAGGAAGGTGTATGAGCAAATGGATAGCATGCTTGGTCATATCAAAGACATTGTTGAGCAAAGAGATGCAATCTTGTATGACCATATTCATAAACATGTGGTCAAAAGGTGGGATACTTTGAATGTTCCACTCCATGCCCTTGCATATGTCCTTACCCCAAAATGTTATTCTCCATCTTGGTTGGCCCAACCTGCACCTGGCGGTGGAGTTAGGAAAAGACCACACTCAAATCTAGAGGTGCAAAATGGGTATATGCTTGCATTAGACAAGTTGGTCCCTGATGAGGAGTGTGCTCAAGTATGGAGTGAATTGAGACAATACATCGGTGAACATGGAGTCTTTGGTACCTTGCATGCAACCAAAGATCGAGAGAGGTTGGATCCTATTTGTTGGTGGAACATGTATGGTAGTGGTGCCACATATTTGCATAAATTGGCGGTGAGGGTGCTTTCATAGGTTGTCAATAGTTCTTCTGCAAAGAGGTATTGGAGCACCTACAACTTCGTCCACAACATGAAGAGAAATAGTTTGAATATAGAACGGGCCGAAATTTTGGTTTATGTGCACTACAACTTGAGGCTGTTGTCTCATTATTGTGAAGCGACCAAGAATGATAGAACTTTTTGACTTGGGACAAAAATCCTAATGTGGAGGATGGAGCCATTGCATTAGAGCACTTGGAGGATGAACTATTGGGTGATCCTCATCCGATTCATACATCAGAGATGCCACGCCAACCACCAGCAGGTTTACAGATGCAGGAGTTTTTCCTTTAGTTTCACAACGTCCAACAAGCCGCGGAGGCCATTCATCTTCTTCTCATCTTCCATGATCACTTCCAGCAACTCCTATTCCACCTAGAACACGAGAAAAAAAATTGGAAGTTTCTCGTGGAAAGAGAAAAACTTAGTAGATTAGTAGATAGTATCATAATACTTTGTATTTCATGTTTATTATGGCCTATTTTGTAAACATTTATGGCCTACTTTGAAGTTTGAAGTTTGAATTTTAAATTGTTGATTGGATCTTGATTCTCATCATCTTATCATCTTACAACTCTTTGGTATTGAATATGATATTATGATGCTTTGTTTCATTTCATGGTCGATGTTATCTGTTAGAGTCTTAGACTGTTAGAGTTTGTTGATGGCAAATATTATATGTTGAAATTTGAAAATTGATGTCATTAATGATTGATCATTTGATGACAATGGCTAATTTGGTGTTATATCTATGATGATTGATGTTATATGTGACGTGTATTAATTGTTATATCTATGTTTTCTATGGCTAATTTGGTGTAATACATGTTTTTTTTAATATATATGCATCAAAATATATAAAAATATATATTATATAAAAATGCTCCCGAAATGCTCCCAAATCGGAATCTTTTGAAAATTTCGCTTTTCGCTCTTGCTCCCTACTCCCAACAGCGTAGGTCCAAACTAATCTGAGAAATTTTTTAAAGATGCAAGTGAGGCTTGTGTGACTAATAATAACTTAATAAAACTAGACTCTTAAATTCCCATTATTCAAAGTAATGTGCACTCATTTGTGGTTAATCTGAGCATTTACTTTGAGTAAATTTCCACACTAAACATGTGTGGGATCATGTTTCCACTCCAAGTTCAACCTTTTGTTATCAATGCATGATAGTTAGAGAGATGACCCGGTCCATCTCTTTGGAAAGCCTATCCACCAAGGATGTACCCTTGCTCTATTTCTTTGTGCTTTTTTCTCAGATGATATGTATTAGCTTTTGAGCACGGGAGAAAAGCATATCATGCAAAACGTATTCTTCTTCGAGGTAATGGCAATGAATTCTGGATAATTTTCATAGGGTACTGAGTAATGCGTGAGGCAAGTTGAGAGAATGTGATTGGCTTGTTTATAACCTGGATATTTTCTATTAAGATTTGGATATTTTATATATAGCTTTAGGATCTTTAATCTTACTGAAAATAAAGTGGCATAACCCTTGTTGAGGATTTTGTTCCATGTCAATGGCTATCTATCAATCTATATAATCTCCCAACAATCTTTGTGCTATTGTTGTGGGCTTGGGGACTTGTTATTAGATTGCCACAAATGATTGGTAATATCTACAAGATGGCTATATATAGTTTTTTGGCATACTAGTTTGGATCAAATATTTCTCTTAAGGATGCGGCATTGGGCTCTTGCCAAGATTCAAGAAAAGTAAATTTACTGAAATCATTAAGGGCTCTCTTTAGCTAGCAAGTCCTTAATTGTTGATAAAGCGTTAGCAGCCATTTATGGTACTATTCTCCTCTATGGTTACCTTCTTTTGGGGTTTATAAATATCGTACTATCTTCTTAAATTTTCTTCAGATATAAGATATTCCTAAAACTAGTTGGAACTAAAAGCTATTCTGTATAGCCAAAGTTAAAGCAACATTAAATTGGTTGATACCATGTGGAAGGGATCGTGATGTAACTTAAATAATTATTTATAACAGTGTTTTGGCAACATTGCATGGACAAACTTTTTAAAGTTACTACTAAGCAAGGGGCTTCTTATGGAATTAAATCTTAGAAAGGACTTTGTCGAGACCTTGGACTTTGAGGAAGACTTGGGTGCCTAAGCCCTTGCTTGCAATAGAGGATGCATAGAGCAGACTTTGCAAGTCAACGACCAACCTATATTTTGGTAGCCTTGGTGACTATCTCGTGTGTGATAGCCGTAATTTGGTTAGGATGGTGTACTAGCTCATGGGTTAGGACGGTGTACTAGCTCATGGGCTAGGAGGACCAAGGATGTCTTGCCTAGTAGGAGGGAAAATGATCGACGAAGACCTGTGGTCAAGGCTTTGATGGAAGACAACGCGATTGGCAATGTTCAAATAGTGTGTCAACCATACTAAGACAATAGCATGGACGATTGAAGACCGAGGGCATGTGAATGCCTCGTGCTTGGGAGGGACATGACCTTTAAGCATTGGCAATTATTGGACTAGATGGGTGAAAACATTATTGTATGTTAGGTGGTCAATTGTTTGACTATGTTGGCTTGGGGAAGGCATAATGAGGTTGTCTATGCTTAGGTGTTGATGGTATAGCATCGCTTAAGGTGAAATGAGCATGCTTATATTCCACAAGTATAAGATGCGCTTGGCTTGGGTTCGATCAGGACGAGTTGGTGAGGTGTAGCCCACATGATACGAGCAGTTTTTGGTCATGCCCAACTAGCAAGGTCACGGTGGTGTCAAGTGGTGACTAGACTTCTTCAGTGTCATGAGATTCTCAAGAAAGACAATAAGTCTAGCTGTTACGGAGAGAAATTCCTATGGCTTGGGGTACCACAATAGACAGCTTGACTCCAGAAATCAATCCTTTCCAATATGCAATAGAAATTAAATGTCTAACACTAAAGGATCAGACCTCGTACCTTATTCCAGACGGTTGAAGTAAATCCCCTTTGAGCTTTCCAACTTCAGCTTGAATTGATAAATTACTTCCTCAACAACAAGTAAACAATACAAGCATTCTATATATCATGGTGTTAGCTCTATTCTAGCATATATAATCAATAATGTATAAACATTTGACATAATCCCATGGATAAAATATTCATTCAAACACACATTATTGGACAGGAAAAGATATTTCTATTAATATAAATCAGAGATTACAATAGATACAACCTCTGACGGCATGTCTGCGAACCGAAGAAACTAAATCCTCCACTTGGGCCTCCACAACCTCAATCCTCCATCTCTCGATAGCAAGCTCACAAGCAAAAGGAAAGCTCGAGAAGAACACAACAATGCTCCAAGGGACAAAGGGATGCAGACTCAAGCATAAGTTCTGGCAACAATGGACTATAGTTTCTTTGCTCTCAATTCTCTCATATGCCTTCAATGTATCATAGAGTTCCTTATATAGCTTTTCAAAGGGGTAATGAAAGGTTGAATCCGAGTGATCTCAAGGCATAGGAAAGGCCAGGAGTCAAGTGAGTCGGATCCATATCAAGGAAAACACCAAAAAGATTTGGATTTTGTACACATCCCGATGTACGCGGTTTTAGGGGTCAAACCCGCGTATATACGCGATTACAGGTTTAAAAGTCGTGTGTATCATTTTTCACATGTTTTTAGGGATGATCAAGGAAACATCAAATGACAAAAAATGGTCCATGGGGTCTAAGGAGTCTGCAGCGGGACAAGGGAAGGCCATACAAAGTGTGATTCACTTGGAGTGGTAAAATCATCTATAATAGATGCCCCCTAATGTGTGAGGTCAAAGGGGTCATACGATGGCCGAAATATATTATAAGTCCATCCCAGAAGTGGAGTAATGAAGGATCCCAAATGGAAGACCAGCCACCCAATCAGCATAGTACCATGATACAACTCTGCACATAATTGCAAATACATATAGCAGTCCCGGTGTTGGCCTCCCAACCGATCCCTTTCCAAGCTGTAAAGGAAAGGGAACCCACCAGAGATAAGTTTTGAAAAGTTCTGAATTTCTGTAGTTGTTAGCTATAGAAATTATTTCTGTAGCTTTTAGCCACAGAATTACCATACGAGATTTTTTCTTTGATATTTTTCATTATTCTTTGTTGGGTTTGATTTTGTAATTATTTTCTTTTCATTTTTGTAGATAAATTTTTATCATTGAAAAGATAAAAATTTCAGAAAATCGTTCAAAGCGTGTTTTAACCAAAGGATGATCAGATTCTCCAAATTGAACTGATAGAACCTGCATAGCACAATCACAAGCTGGATCAGAGAGATTTGAATGATAAAACCTAATGAAAGGAAGTCAAAACATAGATGTATATCCAACAATTATGTTAAAGTATTGCATGATTTTCTCACTAAAGTTCTATTGGGGACTAAGATGATGACTAAAAACACTATGAATACTTTAACATTTTATCGTTACCCTATAGTCTTGACATTCCTTTTATTTGTCCTTTGGTTCCTTGACTTTATGGATTTTTCATTTCATTTCGGTTTGTTTTAACTGTTGGACAAATAAATTCTCGTTTCAATTGATATCTCCTATGATTATTCAATATGGTTCAAACATAAGAAATATGACATGTCCATACCTTCATAATGGGTTGATCTCTATAGCTATTCGATTCATCGGTTTTCGTTTTGTGTGATATTTACTATCTCTCTATGAATGATTATTCGACATGACTTAAACATTGAAGAGATGACACGTTTAGATCTTCATGATGATACGATCTCATGAGATGTCACCTTACCAACTACTTCCATGCCATCTGTGCTACAACATGAAGCTACTTAATGGATTTATGGTACTTTCAATATTTGAAACATAATGTATGTGACAGGAAATTATGTGTCTCGAAAACCTCATAATGGTCATTTCGTTGTATAGGGTTTTGACTCACCCATTTTTCATTTTCGAGTATGGAAACATGTAGAGCTCTGTTTCTGTCGAGTCTCTATGATCTAAACACGAGTTAAGGTTCCATTGTTCGGTATCTGTTGCAACATCTTGCCTTAGCATTAGCTCTGTCCATCGTGAAAGCTTAGCAACATTCAAGTTCCTTTTGCTGAGTATAAAGAAGTGGACTGGACACATTGATTCCTAGGGTGTGATTGAGTATTCCTCAATCTGGTTCACACAGTATCATCTTGATTAAGCTCGGTTTCAATTTTGAGTTCATGATTTCATGATTCTGGTTTGTGTAACACATTTAGGGTTTGATTTGGAAAATGGAACTAGTTCAAATGCTGTAAAAAAGAGCTTAGTCTGGGCATTCTGGGAACTCACCTGGCGATTTGGTTTGGCAAAATTGATAACAGCAAATTTCTGGTAAGTCTAGCTCTGCTATATAGCTTAATAATCGATTCGTGGAATACAAATGACCGTGAATTTCATTTCTGTTTTGGATTTCATCTCTGTTTTCGTCAGCTTGCAAAATTCTTGCTTTGGTCAAACTCTGATTTGTACAGTGTGAATAATAAGGTTTAGTTTTAAATTTCAGATTGAAAATTCATTGCTTGAAACTGAAATTTAGGTTACAGTTTGTTGCTAAACAATTATGGTCATCCCCAGGCTTTGTTTTCGAGGATCTTGTCCATATTATATCATTAAACAAAGGTTTCTTTGAATTCTAGGGTCTCGATATCCGTTGCGTGCTTATTGAAAAGATACCTATTCAGGAAGTCTTGCTAGGACAGCCCAGTTTGTTGTTAAAATATAATCCATTTCGTTTCTGGAAATAAGTTTCCACATTTTCTGAAAAGTCTGAAATGAACTCAGGTTTTGACTCGTCTTTTGGAAACAATTTAGTCACATCTTCCTGAAATCGAGTGAGTCATGTATCGTTATAATGATTAAATAGTGCAGAATTCCTTCCATAATTCGTTCTGGGCATGTTTAATATTCTTGAACCATGAGAAAGTGGAATACTCTTAGGGTTTGTTTACACTTTATCAAATCTGGAAACAATGATTCATTTGAACAAATTTATGAAAGTTAATGACATTACCCTCATTCAGAGTTTTCGTTTTTGGAAATGATCTAATGCGAGATATTCAGACTTGTTGAAACTGGTTTATTCATCTTTGGTTTTAATTCTCAGAATGTTTTCATGAATGAAGATAATACATGATTGTTACGATGGTTCAATTCTGGAATGTTTACCATTATGCTTGATTTAGTTTCTGTTATGACCGTGACTCAAAAGATGATTGCAGAAATAGATGTCTATTTTGAATTGTTTTCATTTGAATCAAGTCTACTGAAAATCATTA
>LPNX010179420.1:155277-165966 GCA_001517045.1 Pseudotsuga menziesii | reverse complement strand
TACTTGCATGTGCTTGGAGTGAATGTTTTGCGATTGCCTCTTGGTACATTTTAAGTTAATGTGAAATATGAGTTGATTAAAATTAGGCGAAGGGGTGGACTGCAGATATACTTAAGAGTACTTGGAGTATGTCCAAAACTAAACCTTCGCGGCTACCCGCAAGGAATATGTGGGCTGAATGGAGTCTCTAAGGCTATTGTTCATAATGCACCCGCAGGTGTAATAGATATCGGTGCCCCGAGGTCACTTTTTAGGAGTTCCCACTTCCTTTGGGTATTTTTCCATAGTAATGGTTTGATCGAGGTGTTGGATATTCACTTGATGGTTTGTCAATTTGGGAGAATGAATCCTAATTATTCTAGTCACTCAAGTGTTTTTGATGCAGCTTGACTGATCGGACGAATCGTATCCAAGTGCAGAGCATACACACTGGAGTCTTGTCAATTTTAGTAAATTTTAAGATAGGTGTTCTTGTTGAAAAGAAAATCCTCCAGGAACCTCTTTCGATCCAAGAGGCTCTCAATCGGAGAATCAAGGAGGGGTTAATTTTATTATAGCTGATTAAACAGTTGATGAAAAAGAAAACAAAGATACACAATGCCAGTTTTCTAATTATTCCTACCACGCATCTTTTTCCCCTTTCGAGTCAATCGGGAAGTCGTCGGGTAAGTATTAAAATTACTTTGAAACCTCAGATATGGAATATGGAAATGATTATAAATCAAAGTATACTACCCTGCATATTAGAACTACGCTAGATTAAAAAAAAGATAAATGAAAAGCAAAAAAATGACACAGACGCAAATCCCCCCAGGGGGGATGGTGAATAGGCTCGAAAGCGCCTATTCAAAAAGATCTTTTGTTTTTATTAGCAATGATTTACAATATCAACAAATTGAAATTGATGCACTTTGGTCCTTGTTATCTGGGATCCAAAGGCTTACAACAAGCTTGTAACAAGCTACAATCAAAACACGGTGGTGGGAGAAGCTTCCGGGAAGCTCTGGTTCGCCCAAGATTTGGAAAATGGGCAAAGTCTCCTTCTTTTTTTTGTTAGACCTGCTAAAAAAAAGCAAGCAATTAAAATCAAATGTGCCTAAACACACTTTAAAAGTGTTTTGAGTCACCACGCTAGTTACCGAAAAAAAACTAAGTAAAAAATTGTTAAAAGGGGCTAATCTAGTTTTGCAAAAAGGAACCAAGGAAAGCAAGCTTTCCTTGGGATCTTGGCTTGCTGTTTGGGCAGCTAATGAGATATGCACTTTTCTTGTAGAATTTAAATCTTTGAAGAATGAAAAAAGAAATTACCTTATGAGCAAGCTTTAGATCTATGCTTTAGCTACTTGCAAAAAAGGAAATTCCTACACCTAGATCTATCTTTATGAAATGATATTCTTTATAAAATTATAGATCTAAGAAGCAAGACTCTTATAAACTATATCTAACAATATATATTCAATTCTTAGAACTAGATCTAATCATAAGAGGAAGAGACAGGTAATCGAAAGATTGTTTTTTTAAAGAAAGGAGGAAGAGAAGGGGAAAGGCCCGTTGTTGGATGGATCTGCAATGGAAACTTGTTAGTGGAATACAGAGGGGCAATGCCTTCACAAATTTTTTGGATGTACAATGGAGTCAAACTAGATCCACAGCTCGTCTAATCCTTGCTACCTGAAAGCTAAACACACAATCCTGCACGAAACCTCATGAGATCTGGATATATATATGAAAAAGAGACAAGAATTACATGCAAATAAACTTATTAAACATGTATAATCTAGATCTTCAAACATATATGCTATGAGATATAGAAAAAACAAGTAACCTTACTTACCCAACTATACTCCTATTGATTCAGCTAAATCGTTCAAGCTAGACAGGGTTCAAATGCAGAAATTGAGAGAAAAGATGGCAACATCAATAGCCGTAAGACAATGCTTAATCCACACACATGAGAGCATTACACCATTTGGCTTCCAAATATTCTTTATTCCAACAATCAAAAGATTACAACAGTATTACAATAGCAAGCCCTTCAATCCAACTCTAACTAGCTTGGAAGAGGTAGCCTGAGCTTTATTTATACAAAAAAAGGAGATCCAGCCTAGGGAGGCACAAATCCCAAGGAGATAGACCATTGTAGCTGAAGGAGAGTCCACCAATGCTTGATCAGTGTCTAGCTGAGCCAGATCTAAGTCTCACTAAGTGCAACTGTCAATCGGGGGGCTAATCTGACTGACACCTCAACCTGTTGACTGAAGCATCCACCAAAACTCATCCAGATGAGCCCAAACATGTGGAGGAGAGATGGAGGGCGAAATTCCCCATAAAAGATGTTGAAGTTCAACTCTGGATCTGTCCAAATCACCGTTTTCAGTCAAGGATTTGTCAGATCTAGTCAATCTGGTTCAGATTTGACTAATTTCAATCAAATTGGTTGAGAATCCACTGATCTAGGATTTTGGATTTGCTCCATTATTCATCAATTTATTAATTAAAATAATCAATAATTGATTTTTTGGGGCTTTCTGACCTGAGTGATGGAAAATCACTCAAACCTTGGAAGTAGTGGGTCCATGGGTTTACATGGTTCTCTTAGCTTGAAAATGAGCACCTACATGACTGAAATTGATTATTTGGCCCACTTTTATTACAAAATCAATTTTTCCAATTAAACTATTAAAAATAGCCTATGTTTTGGAAAAAATTAAATTTTAATAAAAAACACTGAAAAAATTAAAAAATTGAAAAATTGAAAAAACCTAGGGGGACTTAGACATGTTCATATGACTCAACCATGATGTCTAGCATGTTTATACATTGACACATAGACTCTACTAACCTCAATAGGCCTAAATGCCAAGCCGACCACCCCAACTTTGGAGGTATGGAGTGAAAAACTCAGAAATTATCAATCGTTTATTCAACAACCAATAACAACCAAGGGAAAAAACACCCTGGGCTGATCGGATTGACAAAAAAAGTCTAAGAGACCGAGTCTTTTACAGACAATATCATGCTATAACATTTATTACAATTCCCCCATGGGGTATAAACATGTGATATAGTACAACAAAGTTTCCCAGAAACAAGACTGAAGGTCTTCTGAAGTCCAAACAATTTATCCTTGTCCAGTTCACCAAGCTCACTTAATAAAAAACCACTAAGTACAACTTAGGAGGTAACATTCTGGCTCCAATTGTGGGACGTGTGCTCGATCTGGCCTTTAAGGAAAGGAGAGGATACGAGAACACCAGAATCTTTGGTTTATATACCCTGTAAAAACATCTCAACTTGACAAGAAAACCTCAGTAGCACAAGCTTTATATCAAAATCAAATGAACCAGTAAGCTGATTTATTTAAACAAAATAAATGTAATTAACTAATGAAAAAAATGTTTTATTATAGCTAAAACAAAAATGCGGAAAGTAAATGCTCTTTTTCAAGGATATTATTTTCCTACTCTAAGCATGATATAAAAAGGGTTAAGTGTAATCAGAAATCCAATGTAACCACCTAAGTATTTTATTAACATAAAAAAAAAATTATTATCTTTGGTTACTAGCCAAAGTAAGGATATTTTATTCAGAAAATGCAATCCTGCGTGATGATCTGGAATGGGTGGGATGGATGGGAGATCATAAGAATATAATAATTCATCAAATTTCTTCCCAAACTGGTATGTGCTTGCACAAGCTGCTTCTATCCATGACTGGATATGGTTGATATACAAATCAGAGTGATGAGGCAGATTGACTACACCATCATACTGATCATCAAGGATTATCGGATGATAACTCATTGTTTAAGCCCCAAGAGGCTCTAAATCATAAGGAAAATCCTTATGTGAATATGATAGTTGAGACTGATATTCCACTAATTGAATCACATCTATCTTTTCACAACAATGCTTCTCAATGTCTTCATTATTGATACCTTTGTATGGCTCTAAATGATATGACTATGAATGATCATATAAGAGTTTTGAATGCTGCTTTTCCATACTAGGATTTTCCCAGGTCTCCAGATCCATGCTTCCCTCTATGGAAGTATAATAGATTGGACTTCCACAAATTTATAAATAGGCACTCTCCTTGCTGGATATAGCATATATAATATTCTTAATAAGATATCCACAAAAATCCCAATAGTCATCACCACCATCTATGTCAGATGTAATGGGTTCCCCATTGCTGATATCAAGTTCTCTTTTTCTTCATTACTGATACTGATATATGGCTCATACTGATCATATGGATAAACTGCATGCTCCTTTTTCATATCAAAGTTTCCCAAGGCCACATGGTCCATGCCCTCTCCTTTAAATATGCCATAGACAGAAAAATCAACAAAACCATCAAAAGTTTCTAGTTCATTATTTTCCTCTTTATTCATGTCATAGACTGGATTTTCCATGAATGTCCAGGACTCTTCATCAACATCTTTGTCGGAGATGAGGGAGTCTTCGTCACTTGTATCATGCTCCAAGTTATACTTGTCCTCATTTTCATACTCATCTTCTTCAGAGACAAGGTCACAAGGCAGTAAACCTTCTAGACTATCATCATTATATGGAGAACACATAGGAGTCCCATCATGTACATTACTGTTTTCATCATAAGTTTCACTATAAGATTCAGCAATGGTTTCATCCTTAGGTTTGTACTGTTTAGCTGGTGACAAAGGGTAGGCCTAGCCTACCATGTATATATGATCATGCTCACTTGAAGTTGTTTCCTGACTACTAAACTCGGGAATTCCATGTTCCATGACTTGATTTGCAACATAACAAGTGCTTTCTTGGTGGAATTGTTCACAGGGTCTACACCATGGAATTACTTTTTCTACCATGTTGATTGAGTCTAACTGGTTTGGAATCCTAGGCTCTTGCTGAGGAAATTTCTTTTGATACGTCTGATTCTGCTTAGGCTGAAAGTTCCTAGGTCCATTATTTCTTTCCATTGTGATTATTCTATTGTGCATGTGATTCAGTTGTGTGGACTAATTTTCCATAAGTTCATTTTGACTAGTAACCAAGTCTTTTATCATGTCTGTTACCTTTTCCATGGGATATTTAGAGGTTCCCTTTCCTTTTGATTCAATGGATTTTCCCTTAGTGTAACCTGGAATGTTGGACTTTCCTAAAGACTGCATAGTCTTTTCTATTTCCTCAGCCAATTCTTGAGCAGTTTTTAGATCGACCGGCTCAGTTGTCTCTTAACTGGTACCTCAAATCACTAGTGAAAGCTTTGATGTAATATATGAGGATGGAGGCATCCTTTGGCTTGATTTCTTTAGGGATGTCCGCAACCACACACCTGAACTTAGTGTTAAATTCATCCATGGTTTCATTCTTCATCTTCTTAATGTTATGAAGGGCAGCAAGCAGATGTCTTAGTTCTTTCTTTTCTCCCCATTTCTTCTTAAAACCCTCTAGGAATTCACTAAGAGTTTTATATGAATCATCATCTAGGTTGAGTTACCACTCTTCAACATCATATTCTAAGGATAAAGCAAAGAGCTTCATTTTGAAATTGTCATGGTCATGGGCAGCATCATTGCAATAACTGACCAGGTGCTTTTCAAACTTTCGAAGGTGAGACTTGGAAATGATGGCATTATTTCCCTGAAATATGGGGAGCTTCTTGATATCATATTTTGGAATGGCATGGGGAGCACCTGCTATCTGAGAAAAGTCAAGGGGTTTGAACAATTCCGTCATTTCTTGAGTTTGGTGAACATGACTCTCTACAAATATGTGATGGATATATGAGAGGGATTGGTCTCCTAAATCTTCAAGGTTTCTACGAGAATTCTGCTTATTCAATCTTTCCCTAATAAACCTTTTGGGATCAAGGAGAGGATTGAATAATTGTCGGCGGTTTCTTCGGGTAGAAATTATTGAAGGGATGTTAGATAGTGGAGTCGCCAGATGGATCGAGTTTTAATTTTTATGTTTTTTAAAGACTAGATCAATCAAAAGTTTTTATCTTTTTAGTTGTTTAGAAAAAAGTTAAGCTAATTCGTACTCGGGAATAAAAAGATTTATCCCTGGCAATGGCGCCAAAAAGTGTTGCTGCCTTTCACACACCTGGGTCACGTGGCATAAATCTTCAAGCCACTCGGTGTGTCCTTGGGGGCAAGTCTCAAGTCAAGGCTGTCACCTTGTTCTTGATTCCTCCGTTTAGGCTCAACTCCTAATGAAGCCAAAGGGGGGTAGACCCTATTAAGTTACTAAGGAAAAATTATTTAGTATGGTGATGTTAAATTGAATGAGTTACTTAGGAGTTTACAATTTAACCATAAACAACCATAGATGACAAGATACAAAATGAGCGCACGAAAGCACAATGCTGAGACACAATATATATATATATATATATATAAATAAAATAGCCAGTGCCTTAAAATGGAGTCAAAAGATAATCAATGTACTTGCATGTGCTTGGAGTGAATTTTTTGCGATTGCCTCTTGGTATGTTTTAAGTTAATGTGAAATATGAATTGATTAAAATTAGGCAAAGGGGTGGACTCCAGATATACCCGAGAGTACTTGGAGTATGTCCAAAACTAAACCTTCACGGCTACTCGCAAGGAATATGTGGGCTGAATGGAGTCTCTAAGGCTATTGTTCATAATGCACCCGCAGGTGTAACAAAGATCGGCGCCCTGAGGTCACTTTTTAGGAGTTCCCGCTTCCTTTGGGTATTTTGCCACCGTAATGGTTTGATCGAGGTGTTGGATTTTCACCTGATGGTTTGTCAATTTGGGAGAATGAATCCTAATTATTCTAGTCACTCAAGTGCTTTTGATGCAACTTGACTAATCGGACGAACTACAGCCAAGTGCAGAGCATACACACCGGAGTCTTGTCAATTTTAGTAAATTTTAAGATAGGTGTTCTTGTTAAAAAGAAAACCCTCCAAGAACCTCTTTCGATCCAAGTGGATCTCAATCGGGGAATCAAGGAGGGGTTAATTTTATTATAGCTGATGAAACAATTGATGAAAAAGAAAACAAAGATACACAATGCCAGTTTTCTAATTAGTCCTACCACACATCTCTTTCCCCTTTCGGGTCAATCGAGAAGTCGTGGGATAAGTATTAAAATTACTTTGAAACCTTAGATATAGAATATGGAAATGATTATAAATCAAAGTATACTACCCTGTAGATTATAACTACACTAGATTAAAAAAAAGATAAACAAAAAGCGAAAAAAGGACACGGACGCAAATCCCCCCCAGGGGGGATGGTGAATAGGCTCGAAAGAGCCTATTCGAAAATATCTTTTGTTTTTATTAGCAGCGATTTACAATATCAGAAAATTGAAATTGATGCACTTTCGTCCCTCTTATCTAGGATCCAAAGACTTACAACAAGCTTGTAACAAGCTACAATCAAAACACGATGATGGGGGAAGCTTTCAAGAAGCTCTGGTTCGTCCAAGAGTTGGAAAATGGGCAGAGTCTCCTTTTCTTTTTTGTTAGAACTTATAAAAAAAATTGAGCAATTAGAATCATATGTGCCCAAACACACTTTAAAAGTGTTTTGGGTCACCACGCTAGTTACTGAAAAAAAACTAAGTAAAAAATTGTTAAAAGGGGCTAATCTAGTTTTACAAAAAGGAACCAAGGAAAGCAAGCTTTCCTTAGGATCTTGGCTTTTTGTTTGGGCATCCAATGAGATATGCGCTTTGATTGCAGAATTTAAATCTTTGAAGAATGAAAAAAGAAACTACCTTATGAGCAAGCTTTAGATCTATGCTTTAGCTACTTGCAAAAAAGGAAATTCCTACACCTAGTTCTATCTTTATGAAATGATATTCTTTATAAAATTATAGATCTAAGTAGCAAGACTCTTATAAACTATATCTAACAATATATACTCAATTCTTAGAACTAGATCTGATCTTAAGAGGAAGAGACAGGTAATCGAAAGATTGATTTTTTAAAGAAAGGAGGAAGAGAAGGGGAAAGGCCCGTTGTTGGATGGATCTGCAATGGAAACTTGTTAGTGGAATACAGAGGGGCAATTCCTTCACAAATTTTTTGGATGTACAGTGGAGCCAAACTAGATCCATAGCTCGTCCAATCCTTGCTACCTGAAAGCTAAACACACAACCCTACCCGAAACCTCATGAGATTTGGATATATATATGAAAAAGAGACAAGAATTACATGCAAATAAACTTATTAAACATGTATAATCTAGATCTTCAAACATATATGCTATGATATATAAAAAAAACAAGTAACCTTACTTACCCAACTATACTCCTATTGATTCAGCTGAATCATTCAAGCCAGACATGGTTCAGATGCAGAAATTGAGAGAAAAGCCGACAACATCAATAGCCATAAGACAATTCTTCATCCACACACATGAGAGAATTACACCATTTGGCCTCCAAATCTTGTTTATTCCAACAATCAAAAGATTACAACAATATTACAATAGCAAGCCCTTCAATCTAACTCTAACTAGCTTGGAAGAGGCAGTCTGAGCTTTATTTATACAAAAAAAGGAGATCCAGCCCAGGAGGGTGCAAATACCAAGGAGATAGACCATTGTAGCTGAAGGAGAGTCCATCAATGCCTGATCAGTGTCTAGATGAGCTAGATCTGAGTCTCACTGAGTGCAACTGTCAATCGGGGGGCTAATCTAACTAACACCTCAACCTGTTGACTGAAGCATCCACCAAAACTCATCCAGATGAGCCCAAACGTGTGGAGGAGAGAGGGAGGGTGAAATTCCCCATAAAGTATGGTGAAGTTCAACTCTGGATCTATCCAGATCACCTCCTTCAGTCAAGGATTTGTCAGATCCAGTCAATCTGGTTAAGATCTGACTGATTTCAATCAATTCGGTTGAGAATCCACTGATCTAGGATTTTGGATTTGCTCCATTATTCATCAATTTATTAATTAAAATAAGCAATAGTTGATTTCTTAGGGCTTTCTGACCCGAGTGATGGAAAATCACTCAAAACTAGGAAATAGTGGGTCCATGGGTTTACATGGTGCTCTTAGCTTGAAAATGAGCACCTACATGACTGAAATTGATTATTTGGCCCACTTTTATTACAAAATCAATTTTTCCAATTAAACTATTAAAAATAGCATAAGTTTCTGAAAAATTAAATTTTAATAAAAAACACTGAAAAAATTAAAAATTTGAAAAATTGAAAAAACATAGGGGTCTTAAACATGTTCACATGACTCGACCATGATGTCTAGAATATTTATACATTGATACATAGACTCTAATAACCTCAATAGGCCTAAATGCCAAGCTGACCACCCCAACTTTGGATGTATGGAGTGAAAAACTCAGAAATTATTAGTCGTTTATTCAACAACCAATAATAACCAAGGGAAAAAACACCCTGGGCTGATCGGATTGACAAATAAAGTCTAAGAGACTGAGTCTTTTACAAACACTATCATGCTAGAACATTTATTACAATTCCCCCATGGGGTATGAACATGTGATATAGTACAACAAAGTTTCCCAAAAACAAGACTGAAGGTCTTCTAAAGTTTGAACAAGTTATCCTTGTCCAGTTCACCAGGCTCACTTGATAAAAAACCACTAAGTACAACTTAGGTGGTAACAGGCCTAACCGAGATGAACACTACAATTGTCCTCTGTTTTTGTCAACCATTATCCCCCCACTAAATCCTTACTCTCCCTACCAGCAAAGGTATGGTGGTAGGACCTAGTAATGCAACACCAATAGTTGTTGGATTCTCTGAATCAAAGTTACATTTATCATGTTAACGAATATGTCACCGAGGGTTCGCAATGTAACTTATCAACAACATTGGCAAAATATTAGAAAATATCGACAAATGTCGTAAAACCTCAAAAAATACAAAAATAACCATTTTTTTCAATTTTTTTAACATCGAAAGTAACAACATCAAATAAACACGTTACTACATAAGTATGAAAATGCAACTAATATATAAGATGCATAAGATGTCAAATGAGGGATCATGATCACATATCGACAATAAAATGAAAAATACTGAAATATGTTCTTGATAGAATGATACAAAATCACTTCAAATGATCAAAATAGATGTATCTCTTGAGATGAATCATCACGAGTCATGAGGCATCTAAATACTACATAGTACAATAATAAATAATACAAATCATCGATTGCCTCTACCCCTTTTATAGGAAAGGCGCACCAAATTTCTCTAGAAGCAGTAGGTGGTCCTGTACGTGCTTTGGATAAGCCCAGGGTGGAAATGGAAGCTCCAAGTGCTTGGGATAAGGTGGAAGGTAATGGGACTAAGGTGGGAGCGAATGCGAATTGTCCCCTCCCATAACTACATATCATTAAAGGGTGAATCCTCGGACCTGGGTAACACTTTTTGGCAAGCGCATTTCGGCAAAAACAGAAAAACGCACCTCGGTCGAGGGCTTGTTAAGCCCTCGACTGAGGTCTTAATACCTCGACCGAGGTTTTATTAAGCCCTCGACCGAGGTATCTAAATACCTCAGTCAAGGTATTTAAATACCTCAACCGAGGTATTGCGGGCTTTACAAACCCTCGGTTGAGGTATTTAAATACCTCGATCGAGGTATTTAGATACCTAGGTCGAGGTTCATACCTCCATCGAGGGCTTAAAAAAACAGACTTAGCCCACATTCAAACAAATGGAAAATTTCAT